>MCJB01022640.1:105423-115882 GCA_002018475.1 Nicotiana obtusifolia | reverse complement strand
CTGATCAGTTGGGCAGAGATGATGTTGTGATGATGAGCTCACCCCACAGAGGGATTTATTATTATTGTTATATGATATGATATATATACCTCCACAGTGAGGAATGATTTTACGAGCACGCATTTATATTTATGTTGTGGATATGGTCGCCCTCAGTGGCTTTGAACAGAGTTTCAGGTTATTTGTAAATCTCTTCTCATATTATTTACCTTACTTGTGCTTGTCCTTGCCGCCCTACATATTCAGTACATATTTCGTACTGACGCCTTTTGTGCGCTGTGTTCATGCCCACAGGTGCTGATAGACAGGCCGGCGTGCCTCCGCAGTAGGACACTAAGATCCGCGGTTGAGTGTCGCACTCCACTTCTTCGGAGTTGCTGGTAGTGAGTCTATAGGTACAAATGCATATGTATATGTATTGTTTTGGGTATGTCGGGCCCCATCCCGACTTGTTGATATTGTGTTGCTCTTTTAGAGGTTTGCAGACCAGTTGTCAGTGTATATATGTTTTGCATGGCCTTGTCGGCCCCCTGTACAGTTGGCATGACTATATAGTCTTGTTGGGCTTATATATATATATATAAGTTGTTGTTGGGTTCTTGTTAGTGTCATATTACATGTCACAGATACTATTGTTGGTTCGCTCGGGCCTTCGGGTGCCGAGTGCCGGCCACGCCCCCAAAAGTTGGGGTGTGACATTTCATAACCTCGAATAGAGGAGTGAAATTGGACGAGATCAATAGGGACAAGATCTTTTTGAGCAACTTCTGGCAAGCCCTGTTCAAGCTCCTTGGCTCTCAGCTGCATTACAATACAACTTATCACCACAAAGTGATGGCTAAAGTGAAAGAGTGAACAAGTGTCTTGAGAATTATCTTAGGTATATGAGTGCTAGTAGGCCAAACAGTGGAAACAATGGTTATCAGCTACTGAATGGTGGTACAATACTAATTTCCACATCAGTTTGCAATGCACCCCATTTGAAGCTTTATATGGCTACATTCCTCCTCAATTATCAATTGGTCCCTTGCTTGAAACTATTATGCCGGCAGATGAGGATGCTATGATGAGAAAACAACAGATGCTTCAATTGCTAAAGGATAATTTGAGCAAAGCTCAAGAAAGGATGAAGTTCTTTGCTGATAATAGAAGAACTGATAGGGAGTTTCAGGTGGGAGATTTTTGGTTTATTTGAAGCTTCAGCCCTATGGACAAACATCTATTGCACTGAGAAGAAATCTGAAGCTAAGTTTCAATTACTATGGTCTTTATAAGATTCTTGCTAGAGTAGGTGCTGCGGCATATAAGTTGGAATTGCCTCCTACATCCAGAATTCTTCCAGTTTTCCATGTGTCCTTGCTCAAGAAGAAGGTTGGTGATCGAGTGGTGGTGCAAACTGTTCTTCCAATTACTATGGATGATGGCCAGTTTTTGGTTCGACAAGTAGCTATTCTTCAAAGACAGTTGGTTAAGAACAATAATGTGGTTGCGGTTAAGGTTCTAGTCCAATGGTCCAACCTTCCTCCTGAAGATGCAACTTGGGAAGATTACTAATATTTGCAGACTAAATTTCCCCGTTTTGATTTTAATCCTTGAGGTCAAGGATTATTTGAAGAAGAAGGGAATGCTATGATCTAAAGGTTCCAATTTTTATTACCAAATAAAGTGTAGTTAGTGAGGCTCGAAGCTAAATTTCGGAAGGTAAGGGAATGCTCAGTTCACTCAAACGAAGGGCCGAGATTATAAGTTCGCTAATGAACAGGAAGGGTCACGATCGTGCCACGTCAGCAGGTTGTTAGATTGTTATAAAACAACGGCAGGAGAGATGATAACGAATTTCCAGTAATTCATTCTCCCTCATTTCTTTTCGACCTCCTCTCTCTTTCTCTCTTTCTGTTCTATCTCTCATCTCACTCTAATTCTCTTCTCATCTAATTCTGCAGATTCCTAATGGCAATGGCGACCTTCATATCCATATTTCCTTAGTTTAATTCTGGTACTTCTTCTCTTGTAATTGAGCTTCAGTTTTTCAGTTTATAAAATACAGAAAATTATCCCATAAAAAGTGTTTATTTTGATTCCAGTTTGCAATTGAATTTAGATCCATAGTTGGCTCCTAACATACAGATACTGATATCTCATGGAGTATGAAGTTCGACCATCATACCTGTACTTAATTAGTTCAGCACAATTGCACAGCCATAATTTAACCTAGTCATCACAACAACAAAAAGCAGAAAGAAAAAAGAAAATCTCTGCCCATATCAAATTTGGGCTAGTCTTAATTAAACCTATCTATAATGGACTATAGTTCGATAATCAGATATGATTATGTTAATGCAAACAGTATGTGGCCTCTCTATTTTAAAATTTTGGGACAAGACTTCATAATTGCTGCTTCAGACAGAATTTAATGCATATTACACTATGCAGTATTGACCAGCAACGGATCTCACAAAAATCTGTCAAACACTCAAACCCTTAGGGGTTGTTTGGTAGCCGGTTAGGGGAAAAGTTATTCATGCATTGGGGGTAACATAACTTATACAATGTTTGGTAGCCATTAGTTATTTTGTACAATATTCAGCATAACTTATACTATATTTGGTTGGCATTTTGCAATTCTACATAAATAATACATGTATAAGTTATGAGTCAATCTGTGTATTATTGTATGCGGGAGAGAAGATGGAATAACTAATACATGTATTAGTAATACATGAATAAAATACTGAAATGACAAATGTAGCCCTATCAATTTACCACAAATCATTGCCATTTCCTCCAGCAAATTTTTCACTGTCGTTTTCTCCAGAAATAAAAATCTTGTACTATGATATTTTTGAATTACTAAATAAAGTGTAACAATATAGCAAAAATTCAACCAAAACGCAAGAAAGAATTAGATACACTACAATTAGCATGGCCATTTTTTTTTGAAATTCACGTGCATTATTCAAATATATATCAATCTGAGTTGGTCTACTTTGGTTTTGTCACTCTACTACGTGCCCAATTTTATTAATTTAATGATATGAATTGTGTAAGTTGCGAATGTAAATAATAGAGTACTAGTCTTGTCTAAATTGTTGCATCATATGGCTTTTGATAGTGTAAATTGCATTATACAACTTTAATTACACTGCTTTCATTTACCAACTATATACCTTGCCTTGCCTCATTTTTTAAAGAATAACAAAGGGAACGGGAGAAGTCACTAGACAATAGGAATACCAAACGTAAGGAGTGAAAATCAAATACGCCTACAACTTCACATAGTTTAGTAGTATGACGAAGAAGTGAAAGTAACACCCAAAGTTTCTAATTAAATTGTTGCCTAATAAATGCAAAAAGCAAAAAAAAAAATGTTATAGAAGGCCAAGGGTATAGTTTTAAACAAGCATTTTACTTAAAATTTATAATGTATACCAATTTCTAATACAACAAACTAAACATTCAAAGAAATAATCCCTGCGTATCTAATCCAAGCATAACTAATACATGCATAACTAATCTCTGCATTACTTATTCCTGCATAACTAATACCTGCATAACTCTAACCGAGAAGCAAACGATCCCTTGCAGCTTGCCACCCAAAAGTAAAGTGCATAGAATATGATAGAAATTCAGAAAAGTACAGTCCCTAAGGTGTACTCCATGTCTGGGCAAAAAATTGCACTCAAACTGGTCATGCAAACTTCTCTGTAAATTTTGCAACATACAGTATGTATATTTTACTTGAAATACACAATTTGCCAGCTCTTGCAAAAACTTATTATTTCTCTTATGAAATGTTTATTATTCGTTGATGAACTTAAAGCTTATGCTATAGAAGCTGACATCAAGCTATTGGCTTATTTGAAACATCAACGGTTTTACATTTACATAATCCTCACAAAACTTCCTATTCCATTCCACCTTTTTAACTATCTAGGTGACATTGTGGAGTAACTGCATGTAGCATTAGATGATGGATGAGTAGTATTAGTAAAGGAACTGAATTGATTGAGCTCCCTTTTCATAGATCTGTATACATGATCTAAGCCTTCTTCTATTAGCTCTAAAACTGTTTGTGGCATTGGAGGCATATTAATGTCAACTGATCCTTCCAACATCTTCACCACTTCCCCCATCGTAGGCCTTGTCGAAACCTCATCCTGAATACACCAAAAAGCTACCATCAAAGCTCTCATTAGCTCTTCTTTTTCGACTGCTCCTTCAAGTCGTCTATCAACAACTTTTTCTGGCGTTCCTTCGCTCATTTCCTGAACAAAGAGATAAACAACATATGTGGTCCTTTTAATACTTTTAAGTTTTAAAAAGGGATTCAGAAGTAAGGGGATTGCCCTTCTCCTTTAGAGTTTAAGTTTGCACTGTCAGGTTAAGTTGACCTACATCAACATGTAATTCTTTTTAGTTGGAAAATAGAGTAATAACCTGCTATAACCGGTTAAGTTGCTCCAACAGAGTAAAAATTCTTTACACAGTTAGTGTATAAAACTTAAACTCCACTCTCTTTATCATAATTGATCAAGTGAGTACCTTGTAAGCCCATCCAGGGTAAAAGAAGTCCTCAGCATCACAAGTCATATCAAGATTTCTCCGACCACCAACGATTTCTAGTAGCAGCATCCCATAGCTGTAAACATCAGCTTTTACAGTTATGGGTCGGTTGCTGACCCACTCGGGGGCTAAATAACCTCTGGTTCCACGGACCATAGTGACAACATGGGAGTGCTCTCTCCCCATCAATTTAGCTAGTCCAAAATCAGAAACTTTAGGACAGAAATTCTCATCCAAAAGTATGTTCTCTGGCTTGATGTCGCAGTGTATGATTCTGTTCCTGCATTGCTCATGAAAATAGGCTATCCCTTGTGCAGTACTTATGGCTATGCGGAAACGTGTAGGCCAAACTAGCAGTCTATCTCTGTTACAATATGAATGAAATACCCACTTGTCCAATGAGCCATTTTTCATGAACTCATACACTAGTAGCCTGTTAAAAGAAATTGCTCAGTTCATACTTACATATTTAAGTTGGCACAACACAACCATCAAATTACAATGAAATGTGTTACTTACCTTCGTGTTCCCTCAGAACAGTATCCGCATAGACGAACCAAGTTCATATGATGCATAGAGCCAATGGTGTTGACCTCTGTTATAAATTCCCTTTCCCCATGAGGTAAAACTTTGCCAAGCTTCTTTACTGCAATCAACGTTCCATCTCCTAGGCTTCCCTTGTATACACTGCCAAATCCACCTGTCAGCATAACATTGTTACTTATTTATTATGATAAAACCTCATTTAATTTATTGGAAGACCAATTGTCTTGGTTTGGATTTCCTGTGCTTTTGAATAATACTAGATAGAAATGATAATAGTCATGTCTTTACCTGTTCCAAGTAACTCGGAAAAATTGTTAGTCCGGTGTTGCAAGTCACGGTAGCTGAAACTAATCGGAGCTCCTGATAAGATCAAAGAGCCCTCAAGAGCTCTCTTTAAGGATCTTTTTCTATGGATATTGATATATAACAGACAACCGAGCAGCGCGATGAGAACTGTCATACTTAGGACTATAGGAAGTATCAAAACTTTATCGCGTGTACTCTGCGGTTCGTCTGATGAATTCCCAGTTTGTTTGTCACCACTCACTCCAAATGAGCCATTAGCCTCAATCTTCACGAATAGAGTTGAGCCAGGATCCTCGAATCCACCAAATTCCAAGCTTCTAAGGACCCAACAGTAAGGCTTTTCCTCACTAAGACCATAAACAGAAGCAACACAATCACAATTTGATAAGCAAGCATTCCCACATTTGGACACTGACTCTATATCACTATAATTTGCTATTACAGATGATCCTGAGAAATAGTAAGCTGTTTGTTGAACCGTAGAAATCTTGAACTGGGAAGTCAAATTTTCATGATGAGGTCCACATTTCCCTGTCAATGAAGAATTTCCAGAACACGAGATATCATTTCCCACCTTAGAAGTGCCTGGTAAGCATGTGCAAGAAGCATTCGTTTTACTTCTGTCTAAATTACAAATCCCATTGCCACAAATTCCAGCAATGCCACATGGATTGGACACAGCTGCCCACTCTGCAACCCATAGCCTCGATCCATTCACATCGTTGTCCCATCGATACAGACGTAGATTTCCATTACCCTCAAGAATTAACCTTCGAAAAACAGATGGTCTACTCCAATCATTAGATTGATTCACAGCCGAGAATAGGCCTCCATAATCACCATCATTTTTGTACACATAAACTGCTCCATCCAAAGACGATCCATAAACCATACCAAAGCTTCCAGCTTTATCCAAGACTGCAACAACATCTCCAGTCACATTTGATATATCAGGTCCTGACCAGTAAGAATAATTGCTATACCATTCAGGTGACATATGATAGGACTCGGGCACATTGTAGGTCAATGCAAGATTTAGTGAGGTGGGCTGCTGCAGCATTTTTAACGTATAATAACCTCCGGGGGAAGGCGATTTGGATGATGTTAGTTCTAGTGACACCGTTAAAGGTTGGCCAGGTAATAGAGTATCTGATGGATGTGAAAAGCTCTGCCATACAGTGCTTCGGTTGCCGGCATAGAGAATGAAGTTGCCATTTTCAGACATGACAGCCATCTCAACGCCAGCTTCTGAGGTGTTTGATGCCCATACAGTGGTGCCTCTGTCCATCAACATGAGATTTCCAGTGTTGTCGAACTCCAAAATTGCGTCTCTGGTGACTGGAGAGTTTCTATTTAGATGATGAACACAAAATGAAAGAGTTGGCCAAAAAGTTTATATATACCTGCAAAAGCTTTAGTAAAAACTAGAGATGGAGGAATACATTCTGCTTTTTTCCAACTAAGTCTAACATAAGAATAACATCTCTAAAGAATCTACCATTCAAACTCATTTTTACATGTTAAGCATTTCAACGAAATTCTAGTTCCATATAACATTCTCAGCTTCTTCTTTTTTAAGAGAAAGAAACTCAGACTACTTACTTCACCTTGGGAAAGAAATGACGAGGCGTTAAACTTTTGTACACTCACAATAAAAAAAGTTTTACACTAGGTTATCGAAGTGATAACTACAGATAATGGTCCATAATTGTGAAATTAGTAACTTTTACTTTTTTGGATGGTTGTTACCAATTGTATTATTTTCGTATTGTTACTATAAATAGAATGTCGTTTTAGTTGTTACTTAAATTTTATTGTATCATATTGTTAAATCCACCGTTATGTAACAACGAAAAGTGCTACTTTTATGTAATGATTGATTAGGTGGGGTCGCGTCGTTACCTTATTTTTTCTCTCATCTTGCACTTCTTTGTTATTGAAATCTTTTTATAATTCTGCTCCGTACCCTATATTTTCTTTGTAATATTGTAAGTTTATTATTCATATTAACACCATGAAACGACAACAAACAATACAATTTTTCCAAATGTTGTATTCATCAAAACAATACAATACAATACAAGATAATACAATATAATACAATACATTATAAAAGGATATATAACAACCATCTAAAATGCTATGACGAATCAAAAGATTAGTATATATAAGTTAAAACCTTAACTACGTTTTAAATCATGCACGACTTGTAGTAATAAGTTGGCAAACATTACAAGAGGGTTACTAAATGGACAAATTTAGTTACACTTACATGCTAGGGGACCAAACCAATGTGCGATCCCCTGGAAGTTGCGCAAACCAAATAGACAATTGATATTTATCATGTGATTCTGCTGTTGGCGTGAAGCCAAATGCAAAAGTTTTATTGTCAGAAAACCATGCTTTGTTCTCTTTAGCTAACAATCTCGAACCCAAAACAACTCCACAAGACTCAATGCAGCAACAAAGCTCTGCCATAAACAGCAAGAGCATTAAGGTCAAAGCAGAGGAGAGTAAACTTGTAGCCATATCCATTCAGCATTAAGTTGGTATAGTTGGAATTCTATTTCAAGAAAATCAGCTTCACTTAGGATTAGCATCTGGGTCCTTATATAACATTAATTATAAAGAAACAGGGAGTCAAGAGAGGAAGAAATTCAAGTAAGATTTTCCAGATTTGGAGTTGAAGAAAACCAGGAGATATGAACACGTGGACAATGGTGGGTGAGCTACAACTTTGAAAAGTGACCAAAATTCTTGGATGTTTTGGTCGGTTCTGGCATTTGGCGGCACGTGTTTACTCAGCTTCTTTGTTGCTTTCAGCTATAAATCGACCAAATTGCCAAACTTATAAAGCTGGAGAGCAGTTATTCCTGTTTTCACACTTCTCCTAGCAGCGCATAAAGGATAAATTAGAAGCAAATTCAAAATTTAGGGTTTATGGTTAGAGTCAGTAATTTAAAATATTATGATTTTTGTGTGTGTATATAGTTTAATTTTATGTATATACAGGTCGAACTGAAAATAACAAGTTAGTAGAATTGTGACAACTCACCCTAAATAGGCATTCTTCACTTCCTGATCTTCAATGTTTGACTCTCAAATTGTGGGCTACGTTTTAGCTTTCCTCTATTGACTATCTTGTGCCAATAATTAACATTGAAAGCAATATATAGGACGGGGCTATGTTAGCTTTTTTGTCAACACCTAACATTAAAGATTCGTAAAAAGTTTGTTTATCTGGACAAGTAACTTTAACAACCTGGAAATTTGGATTGTGACGATGAGGACAGAGATCGGCTATACATCAATGTGAATCCATCGACGGGGCCATTTGATCTAATGTTAACTTTCTGCTATTATGATAGTCTATTTCTGTTTATTTAGCAGGCTTACGTGATAATTGTTCATACGGAAATTACTCGACTTCTTTAAGTTAGGTTTCTATATATCTTTATAATTTGTATTTTCATTTTATTCTTCAGAATTTGCTTTTAAGGTGTTTATTTCTTACAAAACCATTAACATAAAATGATGGATTTTTAATATACATAAATCGATTTATATATTTAGAAGTCAACCTCCGTTCTTTGTTTCGAGTAAAGCAGGGGCGAATATATCTTGTATATATATATATATTGTTGGGGGAAAACGAAAAGTTTAAAGTGTTTTTTTTATTAAGGCACTTTGTCCCTTATCTAAAAATGGAAAGAAAATCCTTTTGCTTGTATGGAGAAGCATATCTTCTAATTCTTAAAAGATTTGAGAAGAAGTGGTGCCTCCCATCGTCACTTTAGATTTGGATGTGGTCAATTAATATGATTGCATGATAAAATTTTTTGGACCAAATTTATTATTATTATTTTTCATTATTTATTTTCTGTTTCTAATTTTTTTTGCGGAATTTTTAATTTAGAATTCGCAATGATAATTTAATTTCTGGAGGAATTAATCTAATAATCTTGGGCAATAGTAAGAGGTTAAATTCCTTAAAGAAACACAGTTTTCTGTTGGGCTAAGAACTTTTCATTTTTCCTACTTCTGTTTCTGCTTCTGTTTTTCTTTTACTTTTGCAGAGTTTATTTTGGAACACAGATCAGTAACACATTTTATATGTACGCAATAGTTTTGGCTGGAACTCTATATGTGTTAAAAATATTCAGTACAAATTAATTGTATATTTTGATCCTCTAAATCAAGTGCACTGGATTAAAATCCTCAACTCGATCTATAATATTCAAATTATGAATCCACCCCCTTAGTTAATATGGAATATGAAACAAGAATACTTCTAATACATTAGATATGTTTAGCATATTTACAAAATTCTTTTGCTTACTTGACATATATATCCAAGTTAAAAATCCAATGTAATTAAATCAAACGGACATAGCTGTAAGATTGCGAGTAGAGATATAGTGCGCGTTTGGATATAAGAATTGCAAATTTTTGAAAAAGTGAATTTTTTTTTTTTAAGTGAAAATGGTATTTAAAAATTAGAATTGTATTTGGATATGAATATAATTTTGGGCTGTTTTTAATTTTTTTGAGTGATATGAATATAATTTTGGGCTGTTCTTGTTTTTATTAGCTAAAGCCCACAATTATCCGACTATCAGATGTAATGTGAATTGGCCCACTAGCAAATTAACTACTATGCCATCTTACACTTATAATTAAGAATAATTAACCTAAATAGTCGTCCACTCAATCATTTAAACTAAAAATAACTAATAGAGGTGTAATATGTGCATAATTTATATATTTTATGTGTATAATTATGTATATGGCTAGAAAAAGTAAACAAAAAAAATTGCCCGCTATTTATGTGCAGATCCCTATAATTAATCTCCTTCACTAGCTTAGTAATTAACCCAATATTTATAAACTAAATTAATTCTCCAATCCCATGCTTTATAAATCTAAAAATATTTTGGATTGTTACAATTTTTTTTGAAGTTTCCCGAGATTTTAACTCGTTAGGGAGAAATCCTATTTTCCTTTCTGCGGCAGTCCACCGAAGCTGTGCTTTGTTTTTTTTGGG
>MCJB01022640.1:81654-105403 GCA_002018475.1 Nicotiana obtusifolia | reverse complement strand
TTTTTGGGGGGGGGGGGGGAGGGGGAATGTTTGGGAGGATTTACACCCCTTATTTTACATCAAATATAGTACCTGAAAATATTAAAATTCAATATCAGAAAAATCGAAGCAGTACTCGATGCTCGGACATGTCCGAAGACTCTCAATTTTTTTTTTTAATTTCATTTTAATCAATAAATAAGTTACTCTATGTTCCATCTTATTTTATTTGTTCTAAAATAGATTGACACTTTTTTATACTCCTTTGAAAACCCAGTAGTTCAATATCTGTATCTTAATTTTGACTACAGTTTCTTATAAGAATAAGATTACATGTTTAATTAGACCATAAAGTTCAAAAGATTTTTTTTATATATTGTACACATCTTTAATTAATGTGTCAAAAGTTTTATTAAACACTGTATAAAATGAAACTAATGGAATAGTCAACATCAATTTTTTTGTCTGAAATCTGTTCTCTTTTTTCTTCTATAAGGTAAGCTGAGTTTTTTTCCTATTAAAGCTACCTGAAATGCTGACGTTACACTCCAACGGTAAAGAGAAAAGAAATAGTTTGAACAATGGCGACTTTGTAAATGTTATTGTTTGGACATTTGGAGTGGGTGCAAATTTTGGAGACAGGAGTTTAAATCTCGGGGTTTCTTTGTATTTGTCTAAATCTCGGTAACGAGAGTTACTTGTATCTATATTGGTATTTGGTAGAAAGTATAGCAAGCTGACACGTATACTAATATTTTTTTTAAATATCTAAAGTTTCTTTTCTTTTTTTCCTCTTATTGAACATCACTTCTGCTTTGTAGGTTTAGCATGTACATGAGTTTGAAGTGGGTTTCAAGTGTAATTAATGTCTCTAATCAAAACACTATTTATTTGTATCAAATAAGTATGATTTATTCTTGCAGAGGGAGGATTTGAACTTTTATGAGAATTTATGAGTTTTAAATTTTGAGATAGCAATGTTAGGTGTTAGTTTATGGATTCTAAATTTAATTTTTATTGCGTATTTAGTGGTTTCTTAATACAAATATAAGGTTTGGACTAAAAGTAAACTTCTAGCTCCACCCTGTTTTCTTGGTCTCTGTTGCACTGTACACATTGTGACTTTCATGCTTTAGGAGTGACGATTTTGCTTTGGAATCTTTGAATTTGGCGATGAACCTTTGCTAGTTCAAAACCAGATTACAGACCTTAGACAGGTACTGCCTCTGATTCACTAGCATTTATAATGCCTTCTATTTTTTGTGGTAAAAACTGTAAAAGGTACAGTCCAAAAGTATTTTCAAGAATTGTGTGTTAATTGCCCTCAAGAAATAGTTAACCATTATTTTCTGTAGACTCGTATTGTTCTCATATTTTAGAAGTAGTCTTATTAGATGAACTTAAAACATTTTATATTTAAAGTTCTCCTGTATATTTATGTTATAACAAAACAAAACGACATAAAGGAAGTAGCACTTTCGATTAAAGGCGCAACAGGTGATCGAATGGGCAAAGATCAGGGATGGCCAAGTGGAAACTAGGGAAGGGTGGTTTGGAGGACCTTTTGTCAGAGATGGGCTAGAAATGGAGATATGATCCGATGTGGGATGCTAACAATAAGGACACAAGAAACAACATGCATACATCGATTTGAGATGGCAATGAGTTCGAGTTAGGTCCAAGATCCATTTTTTAATCATGGTATTGTTGCTCCCTAACGCACACGCAAGTATACGTGGTCGACAAGTAATATAGGATTGTGAGTCCAGATTATTGTACCCAAGGGACTTACTTTAACTACTTTATAACAACTAATATCGTTATTTAACAAGCAAGGATCAAGTTTAATAGATGGTTTATTCTAAATTATATTTCTAATTTATATCTAAGAATTGCAAAGAACAAAGTACGTATGTTGTAATAAAATAAACAAACATTCAAGGGTTGTGATTATGTTTCCAATCCTATTGCGTTCTAATTGACTTATCGTTCATATAATTCATGTAAGATTGCTAATTGATCGACAATGATACTCATAGCCTTCTTCCGAAGTACTATTCGCCTATTCCTAACAAGATTAACACCTATATTCCTATGAAATTAATCTAGCAAGAATGCAATAAAAACACGATGTTCAATTAAGCATGGTGATTAGGTATATTCCTATCCTAACCACGAATCCGCCCCTTTAAAAAGGTTGAGAACATGCTTTCTTCAATTCTTATTCTAATCTAAACATAGTTTTCCCAAACATAGCATAGATAATTGATAGAACTTAATTGATGGCCAAAACAATTAAGCAATTAGGCATAGAATTGAGGAAACAATCATATTAACATGAACTATTAAAACAAAATCATCAAGTTAGAAACACAATATTCATGGCTAATCACAACCCCAGAACAAGGGGTGATTAGCCACTCATGTTCAACAAAATCAAAAGACGAAGTATTGAAAAACTAATAGAAATATTAGACAGAATTGATGAACTGAGCATCGATTGTGTTGTTGATGTTCTTTAGCTTCCTTAGCCTCCAAAATCACGTTCTCCTCTTCTAAGATGGGTTTAGGAGTGTTTATATAGGAGTTGGGAAGGTTTGGGGTCGAATTGGGGGTCTCCTAGACAGATTAGGATAGTTTCCCGCAGTCGGTGCCCCTGGCTGGTGCCAGGCGCCCCCCATGGGACTACGGGCAGTGACTTCTCCAACCTTGCTGCCTCCAGCGCCACAGGTGGCGCCAGGCGGTGCCTGTGGCGCCCAGTCTTCCTTGGTTCGGTTCCTTCTCGTTTTGGCTCGTTTCTTCCCCGTTTTTGCCCCCGATTGCTTTTGACTCATTCCTACACATAAAAACACATTACATTAACATGAATCGACGCAATTAACTTCGCAAATTCACAAAACAAGAGCTAAATATGAGATAATTTACATAGCATTTTATATCTTTTCTACCAATTATCAGGTATCAGAGCTACACTCATCTCAATTCTTGGTTTACCTGGTGTTGGGCCCCATATTATGTTGTTTACGCACTGGTTGTCAGGGCCTGGACGTAGAGGGTGTTAATATCCCACATCAGCGTTGGATGTGGCAATTTGTTTTCGTATATTGTTTTAGGCAATCTTCAACTTATCAACTAGCTTTTGGGATTGAGTTAGGCCAAAAATTATTTTCTTATTAATTAGTGTGATGAGGCATAAGTTAGATTGCACAGGAAAACCAATATTCCTTAGGAAGCCTTACAGGGTTTTCTGCTTTGTTTATTCTGCATTTGCTCACAGGTGTTTGTTTAAAGGGTGTCGAGTTGGAACACTATGAGTAGCAACCAGAAGAAATTAATCTAACCACTATGCCTTCGAGGATCTTTGTGCCATGTATAACATAAGCGGATCCGGGATTTAAACTCTACGAGTTTAATATTTAAAGTTTTAGCATTGAACCCATGATATTTTTAAAGTTATAGGTTCATATCTATTATTTTTTGTAAATTTAATGAATTTTTATACACAAATTTATACTCCATGTCGCAAGTTATGGATTCAATTGAACCGGTCACTTTGATACGACATCTGCTCTTGATGTAGAAGATTAATGGAGTTGAGGATTGGTAGTTATGGTCACTTAGAGGTCCTAGGGGGCGTCTCTGGCTAAGATTGGGTGTCGCTGGTGTGGTGAAACCTTACAATTTGGTCTTGACCTTATAAGTGGCTTAAATGAGGAAAGGATAATTAAAGTTAAGAAATATTATTTCTAATTCAAAGTTCAGGCTTCTTTCAAGATTGGCAATAAGTTGATGGAAGATTGTTTTGCGATGGCATCTTCAGGTTGTGCTCTCATATGGCATAGGTGGTGTTGATCGGTCTACTGATGACAAGGTTGGAGGGTTCGTAATGAGTGGTAACAATGATAGTCCAAACTAACAGTTTTGGAGATTTAAAAAAAGGGACTAACAAAAATCCGTATCGGCATATCTTTGAGTTGATTAGAGAGTTTTCTTTTTTCAGATAATGCTCAGTCTAATTTTCAAATATTTGTTTATAAGGATATAGAGGATTTGAGTGCTAAATCAGGACTAATCTTCTCTGGAAATTTCAGATTAGTTTTTTCATTCTAATTCTCAATTATCAGATTTAACATTTAGTGGATGAATGTTATGTTAAGCCTACTATTCTCTGGGAAGCCATTTTTTTGGTTTGGTGGCTTTCAAAAGGGTATACATCTTGTATATGGAAGCTTTTCTGTTAATGTGCAAATAAATGCTTTCAAAATGCTTTCTGAATTACTTTGGCTTGTTTCATTGCTCAATTCCTATCTAAATTTCTCAGTATTTTCATTTCATGTTATTTGGTTTAGTACGATGGAATTCACCGGCGCGCTTTAGGGTTAAGTGTCACCCTGTTTACTTTTGGAAAATTTGGTAGGAATTCAGAAGTGGTTGGACAATCTCTGTTCTGTTTAGTTGCTTTGAGGAAATGATTAGAGAACATCAAAAGTTTAATGATTGAAAATCATAATCTCCATTGCTGCAGGTAATGCTTCTGTGAATCCCATCGTTTTGGTCCATTGGGTCTTGAATAATTCCACTCTGAACTCATTCAGCAGATTTTGGAAAGAGACCCTGACGTATCGAGGGCAAGCGTTATTAACTGATGTTTCACAAGGTCTTGCACTCTTGCTGGTATTGTGATCCTCCATCACTGCCTTCCGAGGATCCGTCCACTTCCATCTTATAGGTTCACATATAGCATTGATGAGAATTGGCACTTCGAGGTAATCTTGGGCTGCCTAATGTTTCCCATGGTCAACTGGCTCTTACATGTGAACTAGAATCCTTGCCAATACAACCTTAACTACTCATCATAGTTTCAAATGTTGAATATTCATTTATTGCAATGCTGTGGTGGTTTCAATTTGGGTCCCCATTTGGGAGGATATTTGTTTTCCTTGGGTTTCTTCTCCCATCCTTTATAACGTATAACCCTGTATGGTGCTCAGTCTTGGTGACCTTGATTACATTTGCCGTGGCACATATCAATTTGTAAAGGGTGCTGCTACTTGTGGGGTATCCCACTGGATTTGAATAATTGAATAAAAATAAATTATTGGTAATCACTGCTGTTTCTGCACAATCAAGTAACTTATTAGCACCCGTGCAGTTGCACAGCCTTTGTAGAACCTTTGTATTTCTATGTTCAGTGAAATGACTTTGCTTGTTTAATTTTAATATATGTTGCTTATATGAGTTAAATATACTGTCATTATGAATATTAAGTTCTGAAATTTTTTGCTCTGCAGCTCATGCTTTGTTGATGTTATTGGAAAATATATATCTCCAATTTCTGTGTCCAGGAATCCTATGTGTGTTACCATTGAACAGGAGATTCACAACATCAAGAGAAATACGACATAATGGTAACCTGACTTATTTTTGACCTTCTTTTGTTGTTGTCTGGTAACACCATAATTTAAGGCTCCAACTCCAAAAACACCTGGTTAACTTACCTTAAAGTCATCATGGTTGTATCTACTCCTTCAAGACTTGGCCACAGTAGAATTCATGTTTATAGATGACATTTTTCAGACTTTTCAAGTGCGCTCAGCTCATTGCAAAATCAAGTGACCTTTACAGTCCTAAAAGAATTTGATGACATCTGATGTACTCTTATCTTTATTCTTTTGGGGGGTCATATTTTGTGGTGATAAAGTGTTTGCCTACACCATGCTACTGGTCCACATTAGAAGACAATTATATGATAACTTAATTGTTTGAGAATATTTGTATACTTTGCTTATTGCTTTTAGACCCCAGGAGACAATGAGAGGGGACCATTTGGTTTTAAGTCACTTTCAAGTTTCTGGTTTTGCTCCCTAAGGGCTTCGTTAATGTCAATCTCTTTCTCCGACAGTCGTGGGGACCTCTGTCTGGTATTTTTGTTTCTCTGTGCTGTTTGTAAATAATTTGTTGTGCAAATTTCCAAATGAAAAAGACAATCCTCTTCAGCATCAAAAAAATGTGAATAGTTGAATTGCCACCACTCAGGCGTTTGGTGGATGTAAAAGCTTGAGATTTCTTTACCAAGAGAAGTACTGATATTTCCTTGTTTGGATTGCAGATGCATCCACCAATGAATGATACAAAAGTTCTTGATATGGCTATAGGTTATAGTATGCAAAATCAAGATATGTTTTCACATTTCCATGGAAATGATTGTTGTCTTTGCTGTCATGAAAAGAAAGGGGAATGTTAATATTTAAGAGACCAATAAAAACCAAATATCTTTGTTTTTTATATATATATACCCATAAACATCAATAAGATCCTTAAAATATTATGTTCTTCTTATTATGTTCTTATATCACAGAAGCATACATGTTATTTTCCTAGCTATGACCCCAAAAAGGTGAAATCCGCAGCAGAGTAGTATTTACCGCAACAAGGATTAACGATTTTGACAGCAGAATTTGGAATCAGGAGAAACATTTACTCTTTAAAGTTTTCATTTAGATGCTCTGAAAAAACTGTTTGTGCTTTTGTTGTGTTAACAATGTAATGCATGGTTATGATTGGCAGTATGAGAATGTTGTTTTAGTGGATTAATACATCAAAAATACAATGTGGTATAAAGTATAAACTATTACTGCTAGGGCAAAGTATTTATAGGATATTTTTGCCTTGCATGGTTATGGGCAGTCTAGAAGTCGTTATATAAGCATTACAGGGGAGAATTAATTTCTTCAAGATTAGAACATAAAAAGAAAGTGGCAATACTCACCAACTTGTATGTGAAGTTAACTAGTTGAATTATAAATTGTATACTAAATTAAGGTAATGTAAGGCAACTACCGTGAGTGTATATGGGGTTTGTCTTTCTATTTCATTACTCTTTCTTCATTTCGTTTTCAGTTATTAATTGAAGTTGTCTGTAGTAGACCACCCCATATGTAATTGTTAGGGAAAGGATCGTGCATCCTTCAATCAATACTGCTTTATATACATACACAGAATTTATTCCATATATGCATGAAAAGTTCCCTCTTTCTATTCCTTAAATCTCTACAGAGCCTTTCCTTCTCTGATCCTTAAATATTTGCAATCAATTAGAATATCAAAAAGATGGAAACTTCACAGTCTCTTTCTATTGAGAGCTTTTCATATAGTTGGTTAGTAGACTTGGGAGATTCTTTTAGAGCTTCTATGGATGCATCAGATGATTATGAAACTGCTTTTATTGAGATGGATCCTACACTTCCTCCTTCAAAGAGATTCTTTAATGTTAATCCACAAGAATTGAACTTTGATTTTCCAACTTTTGAATCTCCTTTAACTCTTGTTCATGCTGATGAACTCATCTCCAATGGTTTCTTGATGCCTCTTTTCGTCAAGAAGCCGATGAAGTTGGAATCTGATTACGATGTAATTAGTTCCGACTCCATCCCAAATTCTCCGACATCTTCAGTCACACAGAACGATTCACATTCATCCTGGAGGGTGAATCGTTGTGTATCGTTGAGAAGATGTCGGACTTTGTCAAGGCGAATTTTGCTCAAGTATTTGGATTTTTTGAGGCCTTTTTGCCAAAAAATAAGAAGATGTAGACTTGGTAGGTGCAGAAGTGGAAAGGAAGTGAAGAAGTGGGAATATTCTCCAGCAACATCTCCGAGGACAAGTGTAGCTTATTCTGTTGATAATTGGCGCAGGTCTTGTGATTCTGAAAGCCCCATTTATGAAGCAGTTCTACATTGCAAAAGAACCATTGGTATGTTTATGTTCTCTTTTTCTTTTTCATTTTAGCAATATATAGCAGGCAAATTTAGGATCTAGAGCCAATGAGATTAGAATATAGTCTTACTAGATGTATAAATTTTTAATTTTTTCCGCATATGTATCTGTAGTGTGAGTCGAAAGCAATGAGTTCAGTTAAACCGATAGAACTTGCTCTAGCTCCGCCTATGCATGTAGTTACATTAAAAGAAACTGGAATTAGCTACAAACTTCATCGCTAATTTATCGCTAAATCACTCGTAGCTAATAGAATTTCTTGATAATCTGTCGCTAATCCGTCGCTAAATAAGATTAGCGACGTTTTTTCTTATTTAGCTACATAATTTATTCGTCGCTAATTCTTGTTTTTTTAGTAGTATATATAGCTAGCTCCGCCTATGCATGTAGTTAAATTAAAAAGATTTCTTGATTGACTGTCATTATAATATTGTTTTTTGGTTTGTTGTGTTTCAGGTAAATAGGGAAGAGAACTGAATAATGTCATGGAGCTAAAGAACAAAGAAAGAAGATTGAGAGGTCTAAAGATGATCACATGTCACTGAATACGTTGTCCCTTTCTGTATCTCTTTTCTCTTCTTCAACAATGGGATTGTGAACTTTTTGTCTTCTTGAGGAAGTAGAAAAGCTGTAGAAGAGAAATTCTTGGAATTTTTGAAGATACGATAAATCTTCGTTATGACTCATATATTTTTGTCCTTTTTTTTTTTTTTTTAAAAAAATTTTCTCCTCTGTAGAGGAAGAACAGAATTCCAACTTTGAAATTGTCTGGCTTTGTGCTTTGTAAAGTTTAATGGTAATAATATTTCTCTACATATTGTATGTCGTTATTTACTTTCCCTCCTACAATATTACCTTATGACCTCCTTACTAAAAACGGTACTTAAATTTAATGATAATTATACTCCTGGGTTTGAGAGTGTATCCTTTTAAGTTAGTTGGTTCTAAATTAATAATTTGTACGTATATAATAAATTCTTAAAAATAATTATACATGATTTGAATCAAAATTAATGGATTCATGAACCCCTAATAGACATTCTGGCTCAGCCCTTGTTAGTCTTGAAGTACTAGTTTTATAATATTAGTATCAGAAAAAGAACTCAAACCCTTTTCTGCATGCTTAGTAGCTGCCGTTGATGGCGGCTAAAATGGTCGACAACAAAAAAACTTGCCCCACTCGAAAGTGATACCTGTTTAAGCAAAAAAAACATTTTTTTTTTTTTGGGTTTAAGCAAAAAAAACTAATTGGTCACTTTAGATCTATTTCAAACTCTTTTATTGTGGGCTTTTTTTATCATTATTTTAATTTAAGTATTTCAACATTACACTATCACTGGTATATTATCAAGAAAATCGAATAACTTCAATGTCAACAATATTTAATGAAGGAAAAGTGAAAAAAGGAAAAAGATCTGAGAATATTGGGGCATGTGAATAGATATTTCATTTTTTTTTTTTTTTTGAGTTTTCCTTTTCAGTATTCTCTTAGATATTAAAAACAATATCTTGGGGAAATCACATAATAATAATGTTTAAAGTATCCACGTCAGCCAGCTAAGTGCAATGTACCCTCAAACGTTCCAATGCGACTGATGAAAGGTTATTGATTTTCAGGGACGATGATTGATAATGGAGAATTTGATGGGGCCTTTCCTGAGAATGACTGATTAAAGCATGAGCTCATATAAGATACTTTTTTTAATTTAACTTTTTTTATTCTGTTCGGTGGCGGATTATTAAAAATTCAAAATTTTCAAAGTTTCCACCTAAAGTAGTAAATTAAGGGAATTCAAGTTATTTTTTCATATTTGTGCTTGTTGGGTATCGATATAAATGAATGGGAAATAATGGGATGAAAAATGAAGAGAATGTAAAAGGTTCCTTTTGCTTTGGTTAAAGCATTTGTCCTATATAGGAAAAACAAAGAAAAAGAGAGGTGTATATATTACATTACACATTCTCTAATTGCTAAAAGGGTTGAAGAGGCAAGGACCCCTCGCGCCATCGTCGTCGTCGCTCGCTCGGCTATCGTCCGAATTCGATTCGGATTTGTCATTTAATTAATTAATTAATTATTTATTTAATAAATAGGAATCCATCTAATGGGGTGACTGATCTGAATGATGATTGCAAACATTCAGAATCAGTACCTCCAACGGCTATAAATTCTTGATTCTTTCCAGAATTCAATACGATTTTTATCTGCAATCAAACTTTCTCAAAATTCTCTTCTTCTTCATTCTGTGTGATATACTGCTGTTGAATGGTTCGCTGCTACCGGAATTTGGACTACTATGAGGGGAATAATTTCCTTAAGGACACACTTTGAAATAAGTGGGCTCGATTAAATTCTGGAAAATTAATTATACTGTTTCTGTTCTTCTCCAATTTCTACTGTTTACTGTTTCTGTTTCTACACTGTTTTTACTAAGTGTTTGACAGATTGTTTAAAAATTATTTTTAAAAACGTATTGCTAACAATCTTAAGGAAATTATTGTTTATATTGATCTGTATTTGGAGACTAAAACCTGTGTGGTTTTCTACTCCGTATGAAATTTTGTATTCTGACTTGAAGACATAAAAACTTCGTTGGAATACTACAGTTCATACTTGTACAACGATTTGAAGAACATAAAAACTTCATCGTTGCTGTTGGAAAATTTTATTTTCCTATTCTGATTATTAAGTCAGTTTGTCAATTTTGATAGTGAAAAGAAATGGCAAGTGGAAGTGCTACTTCTTTTGTGAATGTTGCACCAACGGCTCCTACAACCGGTACCGATGTTCCACCAGCTGAGAAACCTGCGAAGTTCACCGGTGTCAACTTTAAAGGATGGCAGCAGAGAATGTTCTTTTGGCTTACCACTCTTGGTATGCAAAACTTCACCAACGAAGACCCTCCTGTGCTTGCTACTGATATGCCGGCCAATGAAAAATTTATGATAGTTGAGGCATGAAAACAGGCTGATTTTTGTATAAAGGCTACATTTTGAGTTCCTTAGAAGATGACTTGTACAACGTCTACAGTGCAATAGAGACCTCCAAAGAATTATGGAGTGCACTTGAAAAGAAGTACAAAACCGAAGATGCTTGCTTGAAGAAGTTTGTGGTTGCCAAATTCCTAGACTACAAAATGGTGGATGGAAAAACCATTGGAACCCAAGTTCAAGAGCTTCAACTTATCTTCCATGACCTTATTGCTGAAGGCATGATAGTGAATGAAGCATTCCAAGTGGCTGCAATGATTGAGAAGTCGCCATCCTCATGGAAAGACTTCAAGAATTATCTTAAGCACAAGAGAAAGGAAATGAAGTTGGAGGATCTTGTGATTCGTCTCAAGATCGAGGAAGATAATAAAACTGCTGAGAAGAAGTACCGTAAGAGTTCAGCGGTTGAAGGGGCAAACGTCGTTGAAGATGATGCTCCAAAAAAGAACAAGAAAAGGAATAGGCCTTCTGGAAAGGAGAAGTATCCTAACAAGAAAAAATTCAAGGGCAACTGTTATAATTGTGGTAAAGCAGGCCATAAAGCTCCCGACTGTCGTGCCCCCATGAAGGACAAAAACAAGGGTCAAGCAAATATGGTAGTAGATGTTGATGACTTGTGTGCAATGCTGTTTGAGTGCAACCTGATTGGTAACAGAAAGGAGTGGTGGCTTGATTCTGGCGCCACTCGACATGTGTGTGCCGTTAAGGAAGCATTTGCAACCTACACTCCCGCTGGACCCGAAGAGGAGATATACATGGGAAATACTGCAACAGTCAAAGTTGAAGGATGTGGCAAGGTTATGTTGAAGATGACATCCGGAAAAGTGCTGACTCTCAACAACGTCATGCACGTTCCAACAATTAGGAAGAATCTAGTTTCAGCCGCACTACTCTTGAAAAATGGGTTTAAGTGCGTGCTGGTTAGTGATAAAGTTGTACTTAGTAAGAATGATATGTTTGTAGGAAAAGGCTACCTCACTGAGGGCCTTTTCAAACTTAATGTAATAGTTGTTAACAATATTAATGGAAAATCTGCTTCTTCTTACTTATTGGAGTCAAATAATATATGGCATGTTCGTTTAGGACATGTTAATTACAAAACCTTGCGAAAAATGATTAATCTTGAAATATTGCCTAAATTTGAGTGTAATACATCTAAATGTCAAATATATGTTGAATTAAAATTTGTTAAGCATTCGTATAAGTCTGTTCAAAAGAATTCAAATCTTTTAGACTTAATCCACACTGACATTTGTGATATGAAGTCAATACCATCTCGTGGTGGGAAAAAGTATTTTATAACTTTTATTGACGATTGCACTCGATATTGTTATGTTTATTTGCTAAATAGTAAGGATGAAGCAATAGAAGCATTTAAGCAATATAAGAATGAAGTCGAAAATCAATTGAATAAAAAGATTAAAATGATTAAAAGTGATAGGGGTGGAGAATATGAATCTCCATTTGCAGAAATATGTTTAGAATATGGAATCATCCATCAAACTACTGCCCCTACACACCACAATCCAATGGAGTTGCGGAAAGGAAAAATCAGACATTGAAAGAAATGATGAATGCTTTACTTATCCGTTCCGGTTTATCACAGAATTTATGGGGGGAAGCTATCCTTACAACTAACCGAATACTCAACAGAGTACCCCACAGCAAAACACACTCTATTCCTTATGAAAAATAGAAAGGAAGAAAACCCAACTTGAAATATTTTAAAGTGTGGGGGTGTCTAGCAAAGGTACAAGTACCTTTACCCAAAAGGGTGAAAATAGGGTCAAAAACCGTGGACTGTGTTTTCATTGGATATGCAACAAACAGTAAAGCATGTAGATTTTTGGTTCATGATTCTGACAATCCCGAAATTCATAATAATACGGTAATTGAATCTGATAATGCTGAATTCTTTGAAAACATCTATCCGTATAAATTGAATGCGAGTCATCGAATGAAAGATTTAAACGACCACGGGAAGAACCAAAGGAGAATGCCCCTAGCGAAGAAAATTCAAGGCGTAGCAAACGTCAAAGGACGTCTACTTCCTTCGGTCCAGATTTTGTGACATTCCTGCTTGAAAATGAGCCTCAAACTTTCAAGACGGCTATGTCATCTCCTGATTCAGCATTTTGGAAAGAGGCAATCAATAGTGATATTCAATCAATCTTAGATAACCACACATGGGAAGTGGTTGATCTTCCTCCTGTAAACAAACCTTTAGATTCTAAATGGATTTTTAAAAGGAAAATAAAAGCTGATGGCACTATTGACAAATATAAGGCAAGGCTTGTGGTCAAAGGTTATAGACAAAAGGAAGGTCTTGATTATTTTGACACATACTCGCCTGTAACATGAATAACGTCCATTCAGGTGTTAGTGGCTCTGGCAGCCTTGTATGGTCTTGAAATTCACCAAATGGATGTTAAAACAGCTTTCTTAAATGGTGATTTGGAGGAAGAAATTTACATAGAATAACCCGAGGGTTTTGTGGTTCCTGGTAAAGAAAAGAAAGTGTGCAAACTTGTAAAGTCACTTTATGGACTTAAACAAGCACCTAAACAATGACATGCTAAATTTGACCAAACCATGTTGGCAAATGGATTTAAAATTAATGAGTGTGATAAATGTGTTTACATTAAAAACATTCCAGGCCACGAAGTCATTATTTGTATGTTTATAATATGCTGATAATGAGCAAAGATATGGCAGATATAAATGCTACAAAGGCGCATGCTGGCTAGCAAATTTGACATGAAAGACTTAGGAGTTGCTGATGTAATCTTAGGGATCAGAATTCATAGAACTCCACAAGGTTTCTGTGATAGGGATCACAAATTCAAGTACTTGGATTTCAAGATTGCTAGAACTCCAATTGATGTGAGTTACGCACTACAAAAGAATGAAGGTGAAAGTAAATCACAAAGAGACTATGCGAGAGTGTTGGGAAGTCTAATGTATATCATGAATTGTACACGACCAGATATAGCATGTGCTATTAGCAAACTGAGTCAGTTCACAAGTAATACCAATCATACTCAATGGATGGCAATGAAACGAGTTTTGGGTTATCTGAAACATACTCAAGACTATGCTTTGCATTATAATAAATATCCCGAAGTGATTGAAGGATATAGTGATGCAAATTGGATCAGTGGATCATCTGAAGTTAAATCCACGAGTGAATATGTTTTCACAATTGGGAGTGGAGCAGTATCTTGGAAATCATCCAAACAGACTTGCATCGCCCGTTCCACTATGGAATCCGAATTCATAGCTTTAGACAAGGCCTGTGAAGAAGCTGAATGGCTCTGGAATTTTCTAGAAGATATTTCATTTTGGCCCAAACCTTTGGCTCCTATATGTATACATTGTGACAGTCAAGCAGCAATAGGTAGGGGAGGGAGCGTAATGTATAACGGAAAATCTCGTCACATACTATGGAGACACAATACCATTAGCCAACTCCTCTCTAGTGGCGTTATCACGATTGACTATGTAAAGTCAAGAGATAACGTAGCGGATCCGCTTACAAAAGGTTTATCTAGAGAGGGAGTTAGTAGATCATCAATGGGAATTGGGTTAAGGCCGAGGACAAGTCATCATGGCGGTAACTCTACCTAGCAGACTGGAGATCCCAAGAGCTAGGTTCAAAGAGATCAAACAAAGTTATGACTGACGGTTCAACATTGTCAAATAACTCAACCCCTTCTCGGATGAAGACAATGTTCAGAAATAAGGATAAAATTTTATGGTTTGTTACCGAGTTAATAAAGCCTTAAGGTTTAATGATTATCTAAATTTGGCAGTATATGACCAGATAATGTGGCTATAGAACCACATGTTTAGAAATCACCTATGTGAGTGTTAAGTGTAAGCCGCTTTAAAGGAGAATGACAAGTAAAGGCCCATTCTCTATGCACTCATGAAACCAGGTGGTGTTCATGGCTGAAACAAACACAACCGTGAGAACCATAAACGGTTGAAGATTGATTGTGTGACTTATGTTGTCTAGGTATACAACAAAGTTTGACGGTTCAAAGATATCATTTCTACCGATTGATCGAGTATATCCGATATAAGTTCACTTCTGAAGTTCAAAGGGAAACCTACTTATCCAGATGCAGTCAATCTTCGCTTGTATTTCATACTCGTCCGCGCATTCTTTTATATTATGGCTATTCCCCATTCATGTGGGGGATTGTTGGGTATAGATATAGGTGAATGGGAAATGATGGGATGAAAAGTGAAGGGAATGTAAAAAGTCCCTTTTGCTTTGATTAAATCATTTGTCCCACATAGGAAAAAGAAAGAAAAAGAGAGGTGTATATATTACATTACACCTTCTCTAGTTGCTAAAAGGGTTGAAGAGGCAAAGACCTCTCGCGCCGTCGTCGTCGCTCGCTCGGCTCGGCTTCTGCTTCGGCTTCGGCTTCGGATTAATTATTTATTTATTTAATTAATTAATTATTTAATAAATAAAAATCCATCTAACGCGGATCGATCCTGACCCAAAAATCGATTGATTGATTATCTTTTTGGACAAACTTTTCCTTAATTATTTAATTAATTAATTAATTAATTAATTATTTAATAAATAGGAATCCATCTAACGCGGATCGACCTTGACCCGCGACCGACCCGGTCCGTTTTCTCTCTTCCCGAAATTTTTCGAATTTCCCTCCAAACTTGGTGACTGATCTGAATGGTTGCAAACATTCAGAATCAGTACCTTCAACCTGGTGACTGATCTAAATGATTGCAAACATTCAGAATCAGTACCTCCAACGGCTATAAATTCTTGATTCTTTCCAGAATTCAATACGATTTTCATCTGCAATCAAACTTTCTCAAAATTCTCTTCTTCTTCATTCTGTGTGATATACTGCTGTTGAATGGTTTGCTGCTACCGGAATTTGAAGTACTACTATTCTGGTAAGATAATCGTTCTATCCTGGAAGGGGATATTCCATTAAACCTCGAGTACTGTGAGGGGAATAATTTCCTTAAGGACACACTTTGAACTAAGTGGGCTCGATTATATTCTGGAAAATTAATTATACTGTTTCTGTTCTTCTCCAATTTCTACTGTTTACTGTTTCTGTTTCTACACTATTTTTACTAAGTGTTTGACAGATTGTTTAAAAATTATTTTTAAAAACGTATTGCTAACAGTGCAATACGATTGTTCGACGAGAATTCAATTGAACGCGTCATTACCTGTCGTTCTCTACTAGCTAGCATTTACGAAATTTAAAGTAGCATTCCACCAATGTTAAGTTTGAAGAGATTTTTTGTAATCATTTAAAACTTTGACAAAGAATTATCATAACATCAAATGCAGTCAATGATTTTTTTTTTTTTTTGAGTTTTTATAAACTATAATAATTTTACTGATTAAATAATGCAAAATACTTCAATACATTCCACACTTAATTGTTGCTCGAGCAACCAACTAAACACTTCCTCTTCAAGAACCCAACAAGTCACACATTTACAATACACTACATCTATGACCATGATTGATAGCAACAATTAAGCTCTAGCATATGCTGTCAAAATACACTTCCCATACTTATGCCCAATTTCAAAACATCCAACCCAGGAGTAACATGATTATAACAATCCTAGCCTCGAAAACTAACTCAATGTCACAATGCACCCGAGGTTTGAATACTTAATTTAATAGAGAAGTCTAATAATGTTACCTACCTTTTGTGAAACCATGTGCTAAGCAGTCCACACATCCAAATCACATGATCGAATATATTTTAAGGACTCACACATATGAAGAAAAATTACTCACTCTCTCAAAGAAGTCACATGCACGCAAAAGGTACCATAGGCTTGTCCCTTATGTAAACCTCTACTAATGTAGGCCCGCTCGATCCGAAATTAACTAGGACTTTATTACAGTTGTAATGTGGGCTAAGGAACGAGTATGATATTTTTAGGATATAGTAGCTAACCCTCCTAAGCACTTTAACATATCACATATTCAACTTTAAGCGCAAAATTCCTTCAATCCACTTCAATCATCACAAGATAGCTCACCCCAGAATATTTTTCCTTCTTCTTTATGCACTGCTTCAGATCACATACACTAGCAAAAATTAAAAACCTTTATTTTATTTATTTTTTTCTTTCTCTTATTTTTTTTCTTTTATTGCCTTGCCACTAGTGGTGTTTTAATTAAATACAAGTGCAAATTTCTTCCTTCTATTGGTTGCACTCAAAAGTTACCCCAAGTTTTCTCATTACTTCTTTGTAGCGCTCTCTTTACAATTCAAGTGTTTTAAGAGGTATAAGGATCAAAATAATTCAATTAAAAACAAAAGAGGATAGACTTGTAATGCTGGTGCCGAAAGAAAGGCTTGTAGGCTCAAAAGGGTAACTAAGGATGATTTTTTTTGTGATAAAAAACAAAATTCAAAAAGATCAAAGAAAGCCTAACATCACTTTTCAAACCGAGCAAACACCTAGGATTTCGCTTCAATTCATATTTCGGGCAAGTTCTAGACTCAAATACAATAACATGGACTATACAAAGAACTCACTTCACACATGGCACATGACTCACTAAGGACGGTCTCATTCGGACTCTCAATCAAACAACTATTCACATAGCCAAGAGATATGTTAAGCATGAAGCACAAAGTGAACACAAGTCAAACAACCGATATATAGGAGTCATACCACATGCTATTCATTTTTTTCAAGGCATCATCCTATATTTAAAATCAAGGGAAGGTGAAACACATGCCAGAATCTAAGTATACAACCATCAAACAAGTCAACAAGTGCGAATCACATCATTTCTTCTCCTTTATTTCCTACATACTACTCTAAAAAAAAATTACTACACGGTTCAAGTTACATCTCATGAAAAAGAGCCGGTGCGCAAAAAAACCACCGGGGATTATTACTACCTAAGAAAAATAAAAAGACATATTTTTTTATTTTTTTATTTTCTAATTTTTCTTTTGTATTTTTTGTTTAGACTTGTACCCCTCAAGAAAACTGTCTAGGATCCATTGAGAAAAAGTCCAAATTTTTTTCTAAAAAAAAAAATATCAATTAAACTAACACAACTAAAATAGCATAGAAAGTCACCCAGACAATCTTCTCACCCCACACTTAAAATTGTGCATTGTCCCCAACACACAACATAAATAATAAGAGAGTAAAAGAAACTCCCTGGTAGGCCAAAGGCTGAAACACTAGCAGCTCATGGGTACTCAGACTTCTCTCCGATTTTTTTTTGTGCGGGCACCCCATACTTAGTTCTAACCATCTGGCTTGTCATTGCATCATTCCAATAGCTTTCCTTCCCATGCTCATAAAAAAATCAAAAACGACACTACAAAAATAACACAATAAGAAAAATTAAAAAAACTAAAAATAAAAGAAAGCAATAAATTTGGGTTGCCTCCCAACAAGCGCCTGATTTAATATCGCGACACGATGTGAATCACTTTCTGCCTCCACCTCGAGCTTATGAATTGAACCCCAAGTTTTAATTCAAGCTTATGATTATGCTCCTGGGGTGGTACAAATTCTTATGAGCCAAAGATTAAGTAAACTCTCATGCACCTTTTGGCTCTCGATCGATGGGTGTCACCTTGCCTAGACGGCCTTGAAAATTTCAAAATATAAGGCTCATCAACCTCTTCCCTTGACTTTTTTTATGCTCATAAGGATCAATTCTCATTTCACCATCCAAACATAATGTAGAGAAGTGTTTGGAATGACGTTGGACACGCTCAAATACCTGAACTTCAAAATTTTCGACCTTCTCAAATCCAATCAGACTAGAGTCAACTAACGTTGTATCTTTAATGTCCTTGGTTGACTCTAATATTACTTCTTCAACATCAACATCCTCAAATTCTAGTTGGATAGCTTGTTCATGTTCTACTCTGACCTCCTCCATTAGCACCACAATTTCAATATCTACTTCATGCTCTTCTTGGCTACTATCCCCAATATTGGCTTGTTGAGCATTAAATGCTTCAACCAATTGACTCACTTGTGCCTCCAGGTTGCGAATAGTAGCATCTTGCCTTTGTATGTGCAGTTATCTCATTATTTTATTCCATATGGCACCTTAGAATATCCTTGATCTCTTTCAAATCATCATCTTTGGGTTCTTTGTTCCTATTAACTTCACAAGAAAAAGCAGAACCATCATAGTAAAGGGTTGGGGGGGAGGATAAGAAATATAAGCACAACCATGAAAGTGACCATCTTGACCACCACAAATAAGATTGAGTTGGGGCACATAACTCGCTCTCAGGAATATATTGATAATTTTTCCATGGGTGATTTCCTCCACAATATGCATAAGGAGGATCAAAAGTAGAATTACCAACATCAAAACTCTCATAGTTCCAAGATGCCATGTGTCTCAAATCAAAAATAAAAATAAAATAAAAGTTCAAACTTGAAATCTAACAAATATACAGCTACAGCTATACCGTTAGTTCCCCGGCAACGGTGCCAAAATTTGATCACGCCCAACTCTAGTCCTAAAAAGGATAAGTGGTCACTCTAAATATAATCCAGTCAAAAAATCCGAAGTCGAATTTCACAGAGAAATAAGGTTTCATTATAACTTTTCAATATCACTAAAAAGACAAGCTCAAACAATTCCAAAGTTATAAATATGAAGATTCTTATGTCTAACTAATTAACTAACAAATTAAAGTAGTAAATTAATTTGTTGGAGAAAAATAGGGAAAGCCTAGAGTCATGATTCCCCAATTGTCGGAATCCTTCCCGCTACGTCTCCTACAATTTCGCCTAAGTATTCTCTACTGATCATGAGTACTCGACTTATCGTAATTCTCTCTCGAGCAACTACAATAATTTACTAGTCATATTCACTTGAATTACGCTAGCTTGCACTTTTTCACCGTCCTCTGTGATCACGTCAAATCTTCGTGATCTCTAATTCCGCTTTTAAACCCGCCGGATCGATCTCTCATATACCTTGGGAGTGATGTTGTTCGACAACAACCTAAATATGCACTCTTCCTCAAGCAATACATAATAAATAAGAGCAGTCAATTGATGGTCATTCAATCAACAACAATAAACACGTAGTTGAACAAGTAGGACTATTTAAAGGCAAAATTATATTAAAACGTAACAAGAATTCATCCTCCAAATTGTTTCATCAAACCCTAGATTAGAAAGTTTAGCTACTCATAATTGTATAAACAATCATAGTAATATTCAAAAATATTAAACTACATATCAAAGAAGAACGGAGAGAAAAACTCCTGTGATTCGTGCTCCAGAGTGTTCCATAGTCTTTTGCCTCTCCAATAATGTCCCCTCCTTCAAAAACTAACTTTAGGAGGTATTTATAGGGTAGGGGCCGAAATCTACATGTCCAAAACTAGTGAGAAATTAAAATTTGCTCGGATAGCATCTTCGACGCGAGGCAATGTCTGGGGCACCAATATTTCTACGCGAGGCAATGTCTATGGCGCCATTGTTTCTGCGCGAGGCATTGTCTGGGGCGCCAATGACAGTGCCCTGGACAATGCCTTGCACTGTTTATAGCCATGAATTTTCATTGCCGTGCACGTCTTCTTTTATTGCTCTATTTTGTAGCTCTGAGTTACCATTTCGTGCAACTTATCTCCAATTCATATCCAAGGATTCCTACACGTGAAATAAGTTCTATTAAGCTCAATTGTCGCACAAATTAACATCCAAAATAATAAACAAATAGGATAAATTACATCAAAATATATAAAATTATCGCATGACATCAACATCCGAAATACAAAGAATATTATTATATGAATTAGGATAGAAGGAATAATACAACTCCTTTATTCATTACCCTTTTATTGATGGAATATACACTCTTCAATCCGCATCCTTCCGGCAACCTCTTCCCATCCCAAAAAAAGACAGACATGCTTACAATTTGTTTGGATTGTTTGTTATAATCGTATTATATTGTATTGTACTGTATTATATTGTTTGATGAATATAATGTTTGGATAGATTTTATCATTTATTGTCGTTTCATGATATCACTGACCAACAATATAAAGAATAAACTTGCAATATTACTAAGAAAAAATAGGATACGGAATAGAATTACTATATAAAAATATAAGATAAAGGATAAAATATGATTATTTAATAATAAGGAAGAACAATATGAGAGAAAAAAGTTGAGGAAACAACGCAACCGTACCAAATCCGTCGTTTCATAAAGTGACACTTTTCGTCGTTACGTAACGATGTATTTAACGATACAATACAATAAAATTAAATTAACAATCAAAATAAATATTATATTTAAAATAACAATACTATACAATACGATAGGTAATAACCTATCCAAACTAACTTGTTAGTAGTTAGGATGTGGTTAAGAAAGGGAAAGGAGTTGATTTATTTTCCTGTTTAACGACTAACAAGTCCACCATTCAGAAAAAGATAGAATTTATTTTTATGAAATTATTTACTTAAATATTTCTTTTTATTCATCGAAAAGGATAGCATTAGCTTAGCTTGCAGATATTATAGCAACTCAAAATATTATAGTTTTTACTTTCTTTATAACTTTCATCATGCTTCCTCTATTCACTATTTTCCACTTTATGTTTCTCCTCAATTGTTATATACTACCAATTTATAACACTCACTTAGGGTCAATATATAGTCGTATTATTATATTGTTTCCTTAATCACAATTAGCATTTCTATTTTATAAAAATTATTCTTAAAACAGCTGTAATAAAACAGATTAGCCATTTAAAAATCCTTGTAGAAGGCAGCGTGAGAGTATATCTGTAAAAGAACTATCTTAATAAAGCTTTATTCTATTAGCTCATAGAAGCTCGACGACAGGGATAATGTCTGTTTTAACTTTTGCAATATTTTTACAGGGAAACAGTTTGGTTTACTTCTGATTATCTTTTGTCCTACCTATGATTTATCGAATAATCATCACTATTATTTTACATTAAATAATATTATTCTCATCTACATTTAAAGTTTTGATGACGCTCTCCAGATTATAATAATGCAAACTTTTTATTAGCCCCTAATTGTTGGCATGCTGATTTTATGTATATATAAGAAAAATAGTATTTTTTTTTCTTTCTTTTTCCTGAACCTTTTTTTATTTTTATTTTTTATTTTTGTATGTTTGGTGGAAGAAACGCCTCCAAATCAAGCCTTGCGAAAAGTTAGGGAATCTAAAATAATTTCTTTTTTCTTAGGTTTTCTTTTCCTTTCTTAGAAAATGTATACAAAAGAGTCATTTGTACAAATGTTTTCAAGAAATACATTATCCAACCACTTCCTTAAACATTTAAACGAAACCTTAGTTTATATGGAAAATGATTGAGTGACCCACCACGTGAAAGTCAATAGGCACGAGAATCCTTATCCCCTCGGCTTTGTATCTGCAATTTTGGACATTGGTAATGGTTTATGGGTTTATGCCCATTCACCCATGTTTTTCTGAAACCTCAATTCTTGACAACATAAGAAAACCAATTCCCTACTCCACTAGACTTCTCCTTCATTATCACCAATTATATTCCATAGTATATCGTGACCCACCATCGTTTTATTTTTTTCCCCCTCAGGGTAAGGTCGGCCGGTAAGATCTTATGGATTGACCAACCAACTGAGTCAACTGTCTGCGAGTTGCCTTCTTCCTAGACTCATACAATGGAGGGTGGGAACACACTTGTAGTTAGTGTTTTAAGAACCAAAAAGCCTATAACACTAACATCTCCTCACGATAAGCAAAGCCATTAAGATGGAATGGGTTAAGCCCCATGCGCACTAGTAGTAGTGGGGTATATAGAGATTTGCATAAACGGTCTCGATATTATCATTATTCAATTTGTATGCTAATTTGGGTCTGGGGTATGATGCTAAAAATCTTATATATTTACTTTGCATTATTTTTCAAGTCGTGTCAACTTGTTATATATATATATATATACAAAACAGTGTCAGATGACACCATTTGATTCTAAATGTCTCCGCCACTGCCTACTAGCAAGGTACCTCGATTTATCTGTACCAGAACAACGTCCCCGCATTTATTTGTTTAAAAAAGAACTTTCTGTCTACTTATTTTTTTTTTAAAAAAAAAAAAAAATTCCATGTTGACTCCTAACTCCTAGGTCATAAATGGCGTCTGATTTTCTACAATGAATTCCACAAGGAGAGATAGCCTGTTAGCGCCAAGCCGTGCGATCATTATTGTCAAACATGGTCGAAGTAATTTAACAAAAATTAACTTACTTTTTTTAATTTTTTGACCGTTTCGGTCAGAAATTTTCTAACAGTTTTCCGTCGGAAATTTCCGGTTGGAAAAACGCGATTTTCTAGTAGTAGAATTCCCAGACAAGCCCATGGCGGAGGGAACTAATCTGTTCTTTTACCCAATAAAGGAACCATGGGCCTCGCTCAGGGTTGGGCCTGTAACTTGGCTCTCGCCTAGGCCCTAACACCTAACATGTACTGTACACCTTTCTAACAAAAGGTGCTACTTGTTAGAAAGGTGTATTAATGGCAATGCTGTGTTTTTATTTCTCCTTGAACTTATCTTCTTTGTTGGACAAAGCTGCCTGTCTAACAAAGGATTCAATTGAATTTCATTCGTCGAAAATTTATATTATGCAAATAGAGATAGAAGTATATTTTGGTATATGTATTCCCTTGATACTCTATGGTATAGGTAAGGGTAGTGTGTATGCCGATCTTATCCCTATCTTAGGAAAATAAAAAAGTTATTTCTGATACACCCTCGGAAGGAAATTATTTTAGATTTCATGTTTGAATCTCAGCATGCATTTTTCTGAATTTTGTTATTAGAATTTCCAACTCCGGTTTGGGTAGCCGAAAGAAGCACAACCAAATAATGGCATCTTCAAACACTTTTGCTTTCCCATACTATATTTTGCCATGATTAATCTCATGGGTGATGGTGATAACGGAGGGAGGGGGG
>MCJB01022640.1:5504-81122 GCA_002018475.1 Nicotiana obtusifolia | reverse complement strand
TCTCAGCAGACATGATTATCCTACTGCCCTTTCAAATAAGGGGATTTTCATGTGCAAGTGAAAGTGCAAATGCTGAAAAAGACTGAACTTTGCCCCACACTATTTAGCTTTTTAGACTAGTTTATAAATGGGACATGTGTTTATGTATGGTTTTTACATCTCTTTAGTTGGTTTGGTAATCTGATTCCACAGCTTAGATACTTAGATACTTTGTTCTCCTAGGTGAATGCTTGTATCTAATTTCATAGGTTAGACACTTTGTTCTCTTAGGTGAACACTTGAGCGGCTGACTCTGTGCGAAGCATATTCATAACTCTATTTACATACAGATTATTTGGTTGGAACAAATTTAACCTCGAGTAAAGAGACATTATAACTCGCCTTGAAGCATCATCTTTCCTTTATATTCTAGATCATATTTATGAAATTTGGTGCAAAAGAGACATTATTATTCTGCCATACTAGTTAGGTTACAAGTTGATTTTGCACCAAATGACCATATTTATGAAATTTGCACCAGTAAACTGAACAATAAAATTGTGGATACTGCAACATCATGAGAGCTCAGCAGTGAAAAAGATACAAAGGACCCTTTTATTAATAGAAATACACATCTTCCACACTATATACAGAAAGGAACATTTCCCAAACTTGGAAAAACACTCGTCCCCTTGTATCTCTCATAGTGCTTTTACCTTGATCACTTCTTTTTACAAGACCCTTTGTGCCTTCTACTATATCAAGTTCACAGGATTCCCAAAATTTTGGTGCTCCTCACTTGATAAAAGATTAAAGTTTTACGAATGATACATGCAAGCAACAATTAGGATCATCAGAACTGAACGTATCAATCTTGACTAACTTCTTTTGGAGCAGAGGTGCTCAACTCTATGCTACTAAGAGCTGCTTCGATATCTTTGGCTTCAGCAGAATCTGCATATTTAAGGAATTGGTCAATATCTGTGCTGCCAGCTCGTCTATGATGATACCATCTTCGATGTGTTTTAGGCCTCCTTTCGCTAATTGCAATAGAGATGTCATTTGGAAAGAGGTCTCTCAGAACAAAGGCATGAATGATAGTTGTCACAAGCAGGGCTGTTACTGTGACTGTAGAAAGAGTGCAAAGTATGACAACCAGGATTTTGGTCACAACGGTGTTAACCACATTTGAGTATCTGATTGTGGCAATAGCAGCTCCGGTCATCGGAAAAGTGTAGGCCCACCAAGCCAATGAAAACCTACAATTACATATTGGACAAGTTTTAAGAACAACTCCAACGATCATGAGGTATAAGATATACGGACACATAGGTAACATTAGCATACCTGAATCCTCGGAAGAAATTAATGCGAACAGCCTGTCAAGGAATAAGAAAAAACAAAGACAGAAATAGATAAGCATGCTACCAAAACATCAAAGGTTGAAGCAATTTGAAAATGTTGAAAGACACTTCACTATCTTGTTGACTTACCAGTGAGAAATAAAGGAACAAGGCAATGAAATATGCAATCCGAGCTCCAAAATCAAAGGACCCTTGGATATTTGCCCATGCCATAGAAGCAACACTTGGAGCAGCAACAAATAGAAAGAACACGGGATGAAGATCCTTTGGCAGTGTCTCATTTGTTGGAAGTCTTTGGTACAGAGTTACAAACAGAACAGTGTAATGAGCCAATCCAACAGCAAAGAAGAAAATTGCCCCTTCTTTTAGTCCCATGGTTGCACCAAGCAAGGAACCAACAAAGTTTCCCACCACGGAGAGATGATTTGATGGATTGGCCACTTTCGAGAGCCTTCTTTGACCTCCGGACATCCATTGCCCGTAGATCTTGAGCTCTAAGCATAAGAATGGCGTCATAAGGACATACCATAAAGCTTCGGGAAGGTTTTGATAAACTGAGGGTGGAAGTCCAAGCGCTAAGAATAGAAACGCTATCCATGGAGCAAAGAAGAAGTTAACACGTATCGGGTGGTAGTACTCTCGACGAACTGCTTCAAAGTAGAAAATGATTTTCAAGGCATAAGTGAAAGAGACAATTGCCATCAGGGCAACAGAGATGTACCAGAGAACAAGGTTTACGTCCAAACTTATGTGGAGGAATTTGGTCGAGGCCGATGTGGCCAACGCTTTCCACATTATAGCTTGGCTGCTAACACCAAGAATGATACCAAACGAAGAAATAGGGTAACGAAGAAGAAATGGCCATGTCTTGTCCTCTGGAAGAACACTTTCCTCAGAAGCCTGTAGAGGGAAAAAAGATGCAATACCAGCTCACAATCTTGATTCACCATAATTGTATTCACAGATAAAGATAGAAATGGAAAGAAGTAACAGGACAAGGTTCACGATGTTAAATCAATTCCAATTGAGGCATCCAACTTCTTTGCATTAACACCCTTGAGGCTTACTCTAAGTATTTGCTCTAATTTTAGATAAACAAACATACAACAAAATTAGTAGTCACAACAAAGAAAATCAATTGGTGTCCTCTAATAAACAGGCAGATTAGACTTAACCAAGTAAATTGATTCCACAAATAGAGTGGAAAATTAATTGGAGCAGGTAAATACCCTTTACACTAGATTACAGCCTGAGAATAGCACTGTGAGCTTTCTAATACTTAGATGATCAGATGGTAATAAATAAAAAAGACAATTTTCCAACCCAAAACAATGAAACTCCAGCCAGATAACCAAAATTAATGGATAAAAGCAGAAAAAGCATACCCTTAGCTTGTCAAGTTCTGGTCCCTCCAAGGCATCAAAATATCGGTCGACAGGAATATTAATTTCCAGTTCAGCACTGGGCTGAGAGATGGACTCTTGTCCTGTTTCCTGGTTCTTATTTCCGCGCAAATTTGATAATTGTCTCTCAAGCCTACCAGAAAAAGTTTTGAAACTGTCATATCTTTTATCCTTTAGCTTGCTAATCCTGGGATTCCTAGGAAGTTCGCCGCTTGCAGGAGCTCCAGAAGCTGCAGTCGTACCTGTTGGCATAGGCTGAGAATAAAACCTTGTTTTCTTATTTCCATTGCTACCAGCATCTTTTGATCTAAAAGCAGAATCAGGAGTATCTTTAGTGTCATCAGTGAAGACAACTTTCTTCGGAGAGGGCGGCATGCTAATGGAAACTGCACGAATTCTGTCACTCTCTCGCTCAGCAGCAAATTCAGATACCTAGAAAGATCATAGAAAAATTTTTAGGCCAGTGAAGTGCCACGCTATATGTTACAGATCAAGGTGGTAATAAAGTCAAATCTAACTCAAATTTCATCCAATGATACTTCCTACTTTGTTTATTGATCAGTTACAAACAAAGGAAGATGTTGAAAGTTACAACATCATGGATGAAGCATCCTAGTAACCTTTATCCTGAACTATATTAATAGCAGTTAGAAATATTCGAATGAATGGGCAGCTCAGTGCACAAAGCATCCCCGTTCACACAGGATTTGGGGAAGGGCCGCACCCCAAGGGATGTGACGTAGGCAGCCTACACTGATGCAAGCATCACTTGTTGATTCCAAGGCTCGAACCCGTGACCTATAGGTCACATGGAGACAACTTTACTGTTGCTCCAAGGCCCCCCCTTCAAAATATTCCAATGAATCACTGAATTAAATTTAAAATTCAAGCCCCAAAGTATTTCAATCTACTTTTTGATTTCAAATATTTAGTTAGATTCTCATTATTCAATCAGGGATCTGTTTATCTTGGGCACAAATTTGTACAAGTAGTTGTAAGTCATAGATATAAGAAAAGTTTAGAGCTGAGAAAAAGAAAAGAAAAGAATCTGAAAAGTAGTTTTGTGATTAAAGTTCTGAAAAGTCAGCTTCTATTTAACTTCAACAGCATAATACTAGAGCTCAAGCTAATAGTACTACATATCTTATACCAGCAAAATGTGCAGAGTCATCAAATCTACAAGTCGCCAATAAAATCAATACAACTGAAGAATACAGCATTTATTTAACCTCTAACTGGCATTACTATTAAGAAAAGAAAAAAGATTACCATAATTGATGAGCTTGGAGAGTGAGATTCAGGTGTAGGCGCAGTCTGATTTTTAATATGGTCATTCACTATACTATCAAAGTCGTGATCCATTTCAGAACTTATGAATCTGATGAGTGATGGAAGTCCTTCAGCAGAAGCTTCCTTCTCAGTATGGATTTGGTCACTGGTTTCCATCCGTATTTAAAGGACCTGTAAATAAAATATAATTATTAGGTACATAAACACATTATTTTTAATCGAATATTTTACACAATCAGGTCATTTAAAAAGAAAGATAATTATAAGTAATTATATTTAATAGTAGTATTGATTGGTAATAGAGAATAAATGGCAAGTGATCTGTTATAACATGTTAAATCACACTGATGATGCCAAATTATATCACTTAAAAATTTTATTATTATTTTTTTGCTCAATGATATGAGCAAAAAAACTTCAGGACGCATATTTTTAACAAATATGGACAAAACCAAGAAGTATCATATGCCTGTTTGTTAAAGCAGGAACATGGATCATGCACTATACTTATATATACTTGTCCTGAGTAATTAACATTTGCAAAATATGTATTCCATAAAGGAAAAAGAAAAAAAGAAGCTAAGACTCATTCAAGTTCTCTTTAACCAATAGTCTCCGGTGACCTCTCTAGAATTTGGTCCTCTTCCTTTGCACTTTGCAGACATAATAAAAAGATAAAAAAATAGTACAAATAGGAAAACAAAGAAACAAAAGAGAATTCACTTTTGAGCTAGTGCAGGATCGATCTATAGCGAGCGCAGAAATAGTGGCCATGCAATGGTTTAACAAGAAGAATATATCTCTGTTATATTGTACCAAAAAGAAAAAAAAAGAAGAAGTTTACAAACATAGCCACAGGAAGAAGACAAGGAGATCTTACCTTCTATTTGCTCTGTTGTTTAGATGCAGACAATGCAATCTACTATGAGACTTTAAGCGGCTACAGTACTTGGATTGATTGAAGATCGAAACTGAAGCACCCAAAATAAAAGATCTGAGTTTTTCTTTTCAGAGGGATGAAAGATGGAATACTAGCCAAGAGCAGAATTTTGCAGTTGGAACGACCAATGTTTGAGAAAAACACGAGTCTGAAAGCCACAGAAGAGAGCAGTATAAATAGCATTAATTAGTCATGCAATGTTCTTGGAAGCAGACAGCGGTCACATCGTATGTGTTATATACAGCTGCCATCTATGAATGAAGTTAACAATATTCCGTTCAACCAAACATAAAAACCATATGAGACAAGAAACATGAATAGTAGTTCAACTTTAATTTCTGCAATCAGGTTGAGTTTTCAAAAAAATATAAAAATAGCAATTGATAAAAAATTTCGGTACGTAGTACTTTATATGATAGGTGGGAAAATAGAATAAATAATCTGCTATCTCAAATTAAATCCATAATAAAAAATTTCTTTAGTTCAATTATTATTATTATTTTTTTTTGTAAAATGTGTTTGTCTATGAAATTTTGCAAGCTTTTGAAAATTTTTCGAAATCAAAATTTTCAGAAAATTTTTCTTTCCACATTCACAAAACTATAATATTTTTTAAAATAAAATGCATGTCCAAACATTATTTTTCAACTTTACATATATATATATATATATATATATAAAATAACTTGTGTTCTTTATAGTAGGTGAACCTAGTAGGTACAACTTGAATATTTGTCCTCGATTCGCTGGAGAACGGCGTTGACTACAACTATTTGCCTGCTAATAAGTGAAACAACGTATATAGCAAGTACTCCTATTAAGGATGGAGTTGGAAAAAATTGCTTCGATTTCAGCATCAAGATTTTGAACAATTGGTATTAAAGGAACAAGATGCCACTTTTTCTGAAAGATTACTACAAGATTTACCAGATTGAGACGAAAGATAATTAATACAACTTTGAAATTAGTAGCTAATGTCAAACACACAGATAGGACGAACCATCACTTCCAATGCGACTTGCCTATATGAATCATGCCACCTTAACACTAAAATATTAAATAAAAATTTCGCTAGTCTAAAGAATGACGACAAAGATAACGATTAATGAGAAAATATTAAATTTAGAACAAAAAAAAAAAAAAACAGAAAGAGACTGCACCAAGGTTAATACTCCCAACGGAAGCTTTATTTTATTTTATTGTATTTTATTTTTGGCAAGAAAAAATAATTAATCAGTGTGAGCATGCAGGTTTTGGTAATACGTCATTTGTCTGCAACTTTGTTTGAAGATGAGACTGCGGAGGTTCTTGACAAAGCTAGTTTAGTACGTGTAGGATAACATCAAAGTTCTTATTAATAACATATTAATGAAGAAGGATTAACAGAATATAATACATATTAACGGTATCAATAGCTGACAACAAAAACAACCTGTTACAATTAATATTTAAAGATTTTTCCAGTTCTAGAAAAATTAATAAAGAAACAGTGACAGATATTAGTATACATATTACACGCCTCTATCAATACCCTATAACAAATTTGTCAAACTGCATTAAAAACTATAGGTAAAGAAACAAATTCCAGAGAATTCAAATTCAAATTGTAGAAAAAGATTTGGTCCTTACCTCACGAAAATAGACAAGCTACAAGTAGCTAGATATAAAGCATCAAAGGAATCTATCGTCGTTGATTCGGGAAGCTTAGAAACTTAAACACGAAAACAATGGACAACTGTATTCAATTCGTGGGTCAAACATGTAATACAGAAAGAGAATATATATATACGGAGAGAGTCCCCACACTACAGCAAAGATGGAATAGCACTATTCATTAAATTGTAGTAGAAAATATTGAAGTTGATCACCCACCAAGTAATAATATGGTCCATGACGACTAATGGCACCTTTTCTTGACATGACCAATCTAATTTATAAGGACTTGATCATAATGTATCAAATTTCTGGGGTAGTCTTTTTTACTTGATAGATCTCAGCTTCTATCTTTTTGTTTTCAATAAATGGTCTCACTTTACTTAGTACATACATTGACTATTTTATTCTAAAGTGTCATTTTTCGTACAAGTATCAAATAACTTTATGCAATAAGTTTTGATAGATTAGAAGAAACGACATGCTCCCTCTATTTCAGTTTATATGATACATTATTCTTACTAATGGGGTCTATTTCAAAAAGAATGAAGTACTAATATATTTGAAAATAATTTAACTTAGACTTTTTATTTATCTTTAATGATAATATTTTATAACCATAAAAATGTCATCGTATGTATAAGATCATAAATTTCAAAAGTCTTTATTTCTTTTATAAATTATGTGCCGAGTCAAATTATATCACGCAAATTTAAATAAATGAAATAATATTTTTTTAATCTTCGATGAATTTTGAATCCATGTCTCTTGTGAGAATCACCCTCTTTGTTTACCACTAGATTATACTCTTGAGCAGATTTTTCTCTTAACAACACCAATAGGATAGTGACATTTGCTTGAGAACGTAATAAAAATATCGCAAGTGCCTAGCCGCAGCAAGAATTAAGAATGAAGACTTCACATTTTTCCACATGAAATAATAAAGGAAATCCTACAAACAAAGCATAAGAAAACACGAAAACATAATCCATCTGGATTCAAGTTGGTGTTGGACTAAACCTAGGAACCGCATTCCAGTGCAATTTGTTTACGTAAGGGATGAAAAGCGTGTACAAAACGGGTGCATGCCTAGACAGAGAAAAAGAGATCTAGCAAGTGGGAGTTATAAACTGTAAAGGTCGACGACGTACATTGAGTAGGTATAGTGGAAATCAGAGTGTACTTGGTGGAAACTGCAAAGAAAGTGATGGTAAATAGGAGAATACATGTCGGGTAAAATAAGTTATCCCAAAATTTATTATTCCGAGATTGTTATCTTATTTTTCTATAGGAATAAAAATAACAATATAATTCCGGAATAACTAATCTCAGATTTAGTTATACCATAATTTTATTCCAATCAAACGTGAAATAAATTCATCTCAAATTTAATCTCGAAATTAATTATTCCTTATTTTTCGTACCAAACGAGCCCATACTATAATCGACTGGTCAATTAAACAAATGAAAATTATGAGAATTGTCCCAAAGAGTTATCAATATATATGTTGGTGAAAAAGTTATAGTGGTTCAATTCAATAATTGACTCAAACATCATTATTATAAAAAATAAAAATAAAAACAAAAAAAACAGAATGCAGCTAAAACCTTAAGGATGCGTAATATGAATTCTTCATTCCATACTCATCAAATTTTATACTTACGTCCTACAGTGTTTAGAACACACTAAACTTTTAGTAAAATTTCCCTAACGTGCCAAATGCTATTGCACAAACCTAGATTGGTTTCTGAAAACGTTCTGAGCTAGTCCACTTAACATACTCCATCCATTTTCTTTTACTAGTACCTCATATCAAAAATATATTTTTTGTTTTACTTGTTCTTTTTAACAAATCAAAAGAGATTTATTATTTTCTTTCAATATTAAATTTAATATTCAGTATTCACACTTCCCAAATTTATTAGAGTTACAACTTTAATCATCATTACTAAGATTAGTTTAGTAAAACAAACCCTTAATAAATGATTTGTTAAAGAGAAGGGAGGGAGAAATTAACTTGATAACCTATTAATAGTACGTAGGAAAGAGGAGATGGCTTTCAGAGAGGAGAAAAAGTAGGTCTTTGTCTGAAAATTAAACAAAGGGAATATATATATCCGAAGCTGAAAGAGAATTCCACTAGCTCTATATATTTATTCAATAACGAAATGCGAGTTGTGCATCGGAATTAGTTGGTCGTAGCCAAAGCAGGAAACTGGATAATCAGTTCAATCGACCATTTTGAATCACAAATTCTTTTTAAAAAGTTTGTGTGGATGCACTGGTAAGTGCAATTCTGACTGTGATGCTGTGAATATCCCCATCTTAGACAGCAGATAGGAATTGGTCCAATCTCGTTTTCGAAATGGTTGCCGAAGCGTTGCGGACCTGGAAGTTTGTGTGGTGCGTGACAGGAAAATACCTACAATATATTAAAGCTGGTAACGACACATGCATGCATGCAGCAGTTGACAAATTTTGCTTTTGTCCACTAAAGACAAATAGAATGCATTTTACCCTTTTGTCTTTAATAAGACGTAAAAGATTATTGCTAAATTTCGTAGAGGAATGGCATTGGCTATTATCAAGATTTTGGATTTCGACTTTGTAGGACAGTTAATTGTGATGTCCAGTGGTTGATCACACGTGGGTATGAGTAGTGCCTAGCAAATAAAATTTCATTTTGAACAGAAAGTGTTTTCAGATCGGATATTTATTCGCAAAGATAACTTGGTGCATAAAAACTGAGCTAAAGTTATACTTAATACATAAAAAGACAAATTGAAAATGCTAGTGCTAATTGTGGGACTGAATGACGAAAACAAGACACTGTTACAACGAAGAAGAAGGTGGAATGTGGGGAAGGAGAAAAAGCGGGATCCAGATGATGTTAACTTTGCAAAAAAAAAAAAAAAAAAAAAAAAAAAAAAAAAAAAAAAGGAAAGAAAGAGAATGTTAGAAAATAGCAAGCTGTTCTGAGTTAATTATTTTACTGTTTTAATTTTGAGGCAGTAATTTAGTTTGAACTTGAATAATTTTTTTTGAACTAGTCTCTAAAAGGGAACTAGTATAAGATGTTTGTTATTTTCAGCAGATTTTGTGCTAATTTTTAGATCTTTGAAGTTAGTAGTTCTTTTACAAATTATAGTGGAGATCGCAGTGAAATAACATAGAACTTTCAGCTTCAATTCTTTAGAGTTTTTTTTATATCTATTCCAGTATATTCCTCTTATTTTCCTGTAATCTTCCCTTGTTATTTCCCTTAGTTTCTTTTCTTAAGAACTAACAATTGGTATCAGAGTCTTCTTCATAAGGGAACTGAGTGAAATTTTTTCTTGAGTGAGATAGAGACTGAAACAAGTTTTTTCCAATTGGCTCCTTCCGTCTTTGATGGTGAATTACCAACTGCGGGCAGTGAGAATGAAAACTTACTTGGAGGCTTTAGATCTTTGGGAGGCAATGGAACAGGATTATGATTTTCTTCCGTTGCCTAACAATCCCACAATGACCCGAATCAAAAGTCACAAGGAAAAGAAAATTAGAAAATCAAAGGGAAAAACAACATTGAGTAAGTATAGAGGAGATCAAGAGTGTACTTGGTGGAAATTGCAATGAAAGTGGTGGTAAAACGAAGGTCGAATACATGTGGTGCAGATGACGGATCAATGAAACAAGTGAAAATCATGAGAACTAATCACATAAAGTTATCAAGGTACTTATGTTAGAGAAGTAACAGTTGGCTGAAACAAATAATAGAAATAGATACAATTGACTCAAATACTGCCATTATAAAAGAAAATAATTAAACAGAGTTATCTAAAACCTTAAATATGTGATGTATGAATTCTTCCTTATATTTCCCTTTAGCATACTCATCAATTATTACGTCCTATATTGTTTACAATACACAAAGCTTTAGTAAAATCTGCGCAAGTACCATACTTATTGAAGATCGGTTAGTTAGAAAGCAAGTTAGTGGCCGTAGAACCTACCTAATGTTAAGTCGTTATAATCTATGTAGGTGGTTAGGCGATTAAAGTAGTTATTCCTCATTAGAGTAGCTTCTATAAATACTATGTACTTATACATAGTCTGATACAATTGAATGAAGAAGATAGAGTTCATTCTCTTATAAATTCTCTCTCTAAGCTCACAACACCTTCTTACTTAATTCATTCACAGAACCAAAGATTCCATCCATGGAAGCTATCATGGTATCGGAGCCTACGACACGAGTTGCCGGCCACTCACATCTTTGAGTCCTCTCCATAATCACCCCAGTTCTCTCAATTTTGGAGTGAAACTGTCTCAGAGTGATTTGAATCGAAATTAGATTTTGTAATTTGTGTAAATTGCTCGACTTTGTTTGAACTCATATGCATTATTCATGGTGATTGGTGATGAGACCAGCACTACGCTGATCAAACCTACTGCCAGAACCTCTGATAATGCAGTTGCTCCTAACCACAGCAATGACTTCCCCACAGTTAATCACAACCATCCTCTATACCTGCAGCCAACAGATACTCTAGGTAGCTCTTTAATTTCACTTCAATTAACAGGATCTGAAAATTATGCAACTTGGAGTAGATCTATGAGAATTGGACTGCTAGGTAAAAGCAAACTAGATTTTGTTGATGGTCGATTCCCTAAGTCTAGATTTGAGCCGAAATTACATGATCAATGAGAGAAAGTGAATGTTGTAGTCCTATCCGGGATCATGAATGCAGTTAGACCAAGATTGCTGAGTAGTGTAGTGTATGCTTCAAATGCACACAAAGTCTAGGAGGATCTGAGAGAAAAGTTTGACAAAGTGAATTCTGCTAGAGTGCAATAACTGCACAAGGAAATTCACTCTCTCACTTAGGGAACAATGACTGTGACAGACTATTTCTCTAAACTTAGGGACCTTTGGAATGAGTTTGATGCTATAATGCCATGTCCTAGTTGTTCTTGTCCTGAATCAAAGAGGTATCTCGAGCACTTTGAGTATCAAAGGCTGATGCAGTTCTTAACTGGCTTAAATGAATCCTATAGCCAAGCTAGGAGCCAGATCACAATGATATATCCTACTCCCTCTGTGAACAAAGCATACTCAATGATCATAGACTAGGAGAGCCAAAGGAACCTTGCTAATTTCACACAAGTGTCACAAATTACTGAATTAGTTGAGAGCACATCTTTGTTCAGCAACAAAGGAGGATATCATGCTGGTAATATTTTCAAGCCCCTACTGCCTTCTTTACACCAGAGCAGTATCAACAGATACTTCAACTGCTAAACAAGGGACCAGATGAAGGATCCTCAATCAAGGCAGCTGCTGCAGGTACACAAACAGACCTAATGTCAATCTATAATGATAGGGAGTGGATTGTGGACACAGGTGCATCTAATCATATGACATCTAGCTTACAGATGTTAAAAGCATACATGTTAGTGCCACAATCAAACAAGAGCAAAGTTCACTTACCTACAAAGAATGTAGTCTTGGTCACACACATACAGGATTGACCTCTGTGTTTAAGAACTAAGACATATCTAATGTGCTATATATACCTGAGTTTAAGTTCAATCTTCTCTCAGTGTCCAAACTCACTAAAGAATTGAAATGCCTGGTAATGTTCTTTCCTGACTTCTGCATCTTCCAGGACCTTTTCAGTGGACAGCTGACAGGGATTGGTAGGGAGAAACATGGTCTCTATGTGTTACAGGAGAGGCAGGAGATGGGATCAAGTCAAGGTTCAAGTCAACAAGTAACTACTAGTACTAGTACAAGTTATTTGAATAAGACTAGTCATGCTCATATGTTTGTTGTATCTGATTCTAGTAGCCTATGACACAAGAGACTAGGTCATGTACCACTAGAAATAATAAGGAAACATGAATCAGTTAAACATCTAAAGGCTGATGCACATCAATATTGTACTGTTTGCCCCTTGGCAAAACAAACAAAGTTACCTTTTCAGCTAAGCTCTACTGTATTTAAATCTGCTTTTGATTTGCTTCATTGTGATATCTGGGGCACTTACAAAGTTCCCACCTATGATTGCAAGAGGTACGTTGTCACTGTTGTAGATGATTATACCAGGTTTACCTAGATATTCCTGATCTAGTCCAAGTCTGACACTGTAGTAGTTCTTAAAGAATTCTTTACCAAAGTGCAGAACATATTTTCTACTTCTGTTAAAACACTTAGAATAGATAATGGCTATGAGTTTTTAGCATAGAATTCAAGGGACTCCTCTCTACTCTTGGTATTGAATGCCAAAGCACTTGTGTGTATACTCCACAGCAAAATGGAGTAGCTGAAAGAAAACACAGAACCATCCTTGAAATAGCTAGAGGATTAAGGTTTCAGGCAGGCATCCCATTAAGGTTTCTGGGGTGAGTATGTCACCACTGTTGTTTATCTACTCAACAGGTCACCCTCCAGAGTAATTGGCTTCAAATCATCATTTGAGATGCTTTATTTGCATTCTCCTTCTCTTAGTCACCTGAAGGTCTTAGGCTTTCTTTGCTATGCAGCTGTTCCAAAATGTTCTGACAAATTTTCCTCAAGGGCCATTCCTACAGTTCTCATAGGGTATGCTCCTTCCCAGAAAGGGTATAAACTATATGATATCCAATCCAAGACACTCTTTGTGAGCAGAAATGTGGTGTTCCAAGAGGCTATTTTTCCTTTCAAGCAACTGAAGTCCACAGGCAATTATGTGTTCCCAGTACTAGACCTACTGTCACCAATGGCATATAGTGATACTATGAATCAGCCAGCTGTTAACTCACCTGGTACCTATGATAGCTTAACTCAGGGGGATATCCCCTCACCTTCTTCTCCTACTGCAGTTCCTGAGGAGGCCCTTCCTACTGAAGCCAATCCAATACATCCTACTGTAGCTCATGACTCACCTGAACCACTCAATTCTGATGCAGTTTAAGAGCTCAGGAGATCTAGCAGACCAAGCAGACCTCATGTGTGGTTGCAAGATTATGTCACTAAACCAGCAAGTCACACCTGTCCGTATCCTATATCATCCTACGTAACCTATTCCAACTTGACAACATCTTATCAGCATCTACTGGCACTTCACTCTATTCCTGAACCTAAGTCTTTCAAGGAGGCTGTCTCAGATCCCAATTGGGTGCAAGCCATGAAGCAGGAAGTAGCAGCTCTTGAATTATAACAACACCTGGACCATTGTAGACTTGTCTCATAGCAAGTCTCCTATGGTTGCAAGCGGATCTTTAAATTCAAGTACATGGCTTTAGGTGAGGTTGAAAGGTATAAGGCCAGGTTGGTGGCCAAAGGGTATAGCCAGAAAGAAGGTCTTGACTACACTGAAACCTTCTCCCTAGTGGCAAAGATGGTCACTGTAAGGTCTGTTATTGCCCTAGTTGCCTCTCAGAACTGGCAAATTTACCAAATGGATGTGCACAATGCATTCCTTAATGGTGATATTCTTGAGGAGGTTTATATGCATATTCCTGAAGGCTTTTGCAGACATGGGGAGACTCAGAAGGTCTGCAAACTCCAAAAGTCACTATATGGCCTTAAATAGGCTCCAAGACAGTGGAACATGAAGTTAATAGAGGATCTAGTGGAGATGGGATTCCAGCAGAGTCACTTTGACTATTCTCTCTTCACCAGAAAAGCAGAGTATGACATAGTTGTAATCCTAGTTTATGTAGATGAATCGATCATCACAGGCACCAATCCTAGTCAACTAAACCAAACAAGAGATGACCTACAGACTAAGTTCAAAATGAAGGATCTTGGGGAGCTGAAGTTCTTTCTAGGCATTAAATTTGCTAGCTCCAAATAAGGGATTGTAATGAATCAGAAAAAGTATGCTATGGAGTTGATTTTTGAATCTTGCTTAAGTTGAGCAAGGCATGCTGGAACTCCTCTTTAAATGAACCAGAAATTAACATCAGTAGACTATGACCACTGGATGAAAACTAATGCAGCAGATGAGGTGCTGAAAGATCCTAGCAGCTATCAAAAATTGGTAGGGAGGTTGCTGTACCTCACCATGATCAGACCTGATCTTTCCTTTGCAGTGTAGGTCCTTAACCATTCATTCACTATCCAAAGGTATCACATATGGAAGCAGCTCTTAGGGTGGTGAGATACATCGAGGTTGAGCCTGGACTGGGTTTTCTGATGCCTGCTAATAGCACAAGCAAACTTAGAGCTTACTGTGACTCAGATTAGGGAGCTTGCTTGCAAACAAAAAGATTAGTCACTAGCTATTTAGTAAAGTTTGGGAATGCATTAATACCATGGAAGTCCAAGAAATAAGAGATTGTTTCTTGGAGCTCAGCAGAAGTAGAATTCAGAAGTATGGCTGCATGTGCTGCTGAAGTAACTTGGTTGATAGGACTCTTTGGTGAGCTTGGAGTGAAGATTGAACTACCTGTTGAGCTACTCTGTGATAGTAAGGCTTCAGATTGCAACCAACCCAACCTTTCATTAACGAACCAAATACATAGACGTAGATTGCCACTTTGTGAGGGAAAGAGTATTGCAAGGAGTAATGAAGACTGAACACATATCTACAAAAGAGCAATTAGCTGATCTCCTGACTAAGAGCTTGGGCAAGCTTCAACATCGCTACCTACTTAGAAGTTTAGGAGTAAAGAACATGTTCAAGCCATCAACTTGAGGGGGAGTGTTAAAGATCATTTAGTTAGAAAGCAAGTTGTGGCTGTGGGGCCTACCTAATGTTAAGTCGTTATAATCTATGTAATTGGTTAGGCGGTTAAAGTAGTTAGTCCTCATTAGAGTAGCTTGCATAAATACTCTGTTCTTCTACATAGTCTGATACAATTTAATGAAGAAGATAGAGTTCATTCTCTCAGAAATTTTCTCTCTAAGTTCACAATATCTTTTTCCTTAATTCACTCACATAACCAAAGCTTCCATCCATGGAAGTTATCAATACTAAACAACACTGCTGCACAAGCCTAGATTGGTTTCTAATTCGTTCTGAGCTAGTCCATGTAACATAATTAACTTGATAACCTATTAATAATACATAGTAAAGAGGATATGGCTTTGAGAGAGGAGAAAAAGTAGGTCCTTGTAATGACCGGACGGTCGCATTGAGTATTATAGCCCCGTTCCCCCATTTTTTGCTTATTCTGTGTTCGAATGTTGTTATGTGACTTTCCGGGGTGGTTGGTTCGGTTTCGGAGATATTTCGGAATGAATTGGGACAATTAATCCCAAGGCTGGGAGCTTAAGTTGAAAGAGTTGACCGGATGTTGAGTCATGTGTAAATGACTCTAAAATGGAGTTTCGAAGGTTTGGATAGCTTCGTAGGGTGATTTTGGACTTAGGAGTGTGTCCGGATATTGACTTGGAGGTCCGCAGGAGATTTTGGCTTGAATTGGCGAAAGTTGAAAAAAGTTGAAGTTGGACTTGAGAAGTTTGACAGAGAGTTGACTTTGTGGTTACTGGGCCGGATTTAGTTTCAGAAGTTGGAATAGGTCCGCTGTGTCATTTATAACTTGTGTGAAATCTTTGAGGTCAATCGGAGTTGGTTTGATTGGTTTGCGCATCGATTGTAGAAGTTGGAAATCCATTAGTTTCAATAGGCTTGAATTGAGGTACGATTCGTGTTTTTTATGTTAGTTGATGTGGTTTGAAGCCTTGACTAAGTTCGTATTGTATTTTAGGATTTGTTGGTATGTTTGGGTGGGGTACCGAGGGCCTCGAGAGTGTTTCGAACTGCAATCAGATTGGAGTTTGGATTTGAGGAATTGCTGAAGAGTTTCAGGTCTGGTGTGATTGCACCTGCGAAGAATTGATTGCAGGTGCGCGATCGCCGAAACGATCATGGCATCGCAGGTGCGTATTTCATTGGGGTTGAGGGGATGCGCATATGCTAGGATTTGTCCGCATCAGCGGGATAGCAAATGTGGGAAGTGGAGCACAGATGCGAATGTCGCGAGGGGCAGGAGTTTCCACAGAAGCAGAGCCGAGGTCGCAGGTGCGACTCTGCAGGAACGGAGTCTAATGGAGTCTGGTCCGCCAAAGCGAAGGTAGGAGACCTTCATGAAAACCACAGAAGCAGAATTCTTGGTCGCACCTACGAGACCGCAGAAGCGGTTAAGTGAACTGCAGGTGCGAGATGCCTGGCAGAATGCATAATAATCGAGGGTTTGAGGATTCTCTCATTTTTGGACTTTTCAAGGTCGGCTAGTGGTAATTTGTGAGAGGGGTTTCACTAGATTTCAAGAGGTAAGCAACTTTTGATCGTTTTTATCTATTAATGTTGAATTCCCATTGAATTTCCCCAATATATTTGATGCTTTTAAGGTGAAATTTGGGGATTTTTGACCCATGTATTGGAGAGTAAGATTTGAGGATTTGAGTGGAGATTTGAGGTCGGAATTGGGTGATTTTGGTATGGTTGGACTTGTTATTGAATGCGTGTTCGGATTTTGTAAATTTTGTTAGATTATGAGACATGGGCTCGGAGTTGACCTTTTGGGTTGGCTTTTTGATTTTTGTTAAAGAACTTATCTTTATCATATGGAATTGATTCCTATGGCTTGTATTGATTGTATTAACTTGTTTGTGGCTAGATTCAAGTCATTCGGAGGCCGATTCGTGAGGCAAGGGCTTTTTGGAGTAAGGGTTTGCACGGTTTGAGGTAAATAATACTTCTAAACTTGGTACTGAGGGTATGAATCCCTGAACTACCTGTTATGTAGTTGGTGTTGAGGTGACACACATGCTAGGTGACGGGCGTGTGGACATGCATCGTGGTAATTGTGACTCGGCGGATTCTGTGGTAATGTTTAATGATCCAATCTTGTTGTTATTCATGTAATCTCCATGTGTTAGAGAACTTGAGCTGTGATCCATGTTAGAAATCATGTTTAGGCTATATGCTGGTACTGTTGGGACCCACTGAGGTCGTTTTTGCTGTTGAGTTATTTGCTTAAATTACAATTATGTACTCAGTCACATTCATCATTTGCATATCATATCTCCGTCTTTGTTATCTTTTATTGTTACATCATATATCACCGTTTGGGCTATTTGGCATGAGATTTGTGAGCCCGAGAGACTGGAGAGATTGATGACTGAGTAAGGCGGTGGGCCTGATTATGAGTGATACTTATGGGATTGGGTTGCATGCCGCAACAAGCTTTATTGATTCGTGATGGGATCGGGTTGCACCCTGCAGCTTGCCATGTTGGCTTATATTAGCGCTTGAGTAGGATCCGCCCTTCCGGAGTCTGACGTACCAGCAATGAGCGCAGGTACCGTTGAGTGCTAAGTGCGAGTGCTGAGTGATTGAGAGTGTTGAGTGATTGAGAGTGCTGAGTGATTGAGCATGCTGAGTGAGGTTGAATACTCCAAGAGCATGAGTATATGAGTTTATCGCTGTGTTGCATTACATGTGACATGCATATTTGACATGTAGACATAGAGATGTAATATTCCTCATGTTAGCTATACTTGGCATATTTTACCAGTTGAGCCTAAACTGTTGAACTTGAAAGCATGTCTACTTTTCTGTACTATGTACAACTGAGTATGAGGTTTCTTTGAGTTATTACTATCATTTTCCTGTTATATATGTACTGTTATTATCTGGATTTAGACTGTACCCCTCTGAGCTCGTCACTATTTTCAGCCCAAGGTTAGTCCTGTTGCTTATTGAGTATATTGGTCGGTTGTACTCATACTACACCTTGCACTTATGTGCAGATGCATGTACATCTAGGCCCGGTGATTGCTAGACTCGGAGCATTATCTGCTTGGAGACTTTTGAGGTAGCTGCTTTGGCGTCCACAGACCTCGACTCTCCTTCTTTTCAGTTTATTTAGCATTGTTCTATCTTTTCAGACAATTGTATTAGAAGTTTTGACTGTGTTGTTATTTAGTAGCTCATGTACTCAGTGACACCCGAGTTTTGGGGAGTTTGTATTGAGTCGCGGTAATTCTTATCGGTTATTTATGAGATTTTTCACTGTTAAACTTATGTCATCATGTTTTCAATTCTAAATGTGTAGTTATTTGTGATTGTCGGCTAGCCTAGCTCTGTGATAGGCGCCATCACGATATGTTGAGTTTTGGGTCGTGACAGTCTTTATCTGAAAAATTAAATAGAGGGACATATATATCCAAAATGAAAGCGAATTCCACTAGCTCAATACATATCTTAAATAATTTATCCAATGATGATATATGAGTTGGGCATTGGAATTGGTTGTTCGTAGCCATAGGAGGAAAACTGGATAATCAGTTCAATCCACCAATTTTGAATCACAAAGTTCTTTTTAAAATATAAGTATAAACTATATACATTGTCATTATAAATAATTTTTATAATATCGATCATTCAAACAATATTTACAGGTAAAACCACCTTAAAATTTGAGACTTGAAATCATGAAAATAAGAGTTATTTAATTGTCGTTACACATAAAGATGATCAGATAATATAAAAACTATTTACATTAATAATGTATATTGTTTTAACTTGTTTACTTGAGCAGTTTTGATTTTGATGATTGACAAAGGAACACATGCATGAACCAGGTTTATGGACACTGTACACAGGTTACCGTCAGATTCAAGCAAAAGGCATGCACGAGCAAGAGATAAGTATAAGTAGTTATTTCTGATATTCCCGAACAATAAAATTGCATATTTGATAAGGAGCACGACTGATCCTTACTTGAAGAGAACTCTATCCAAGGTAAGGAAAGAGTTAGAAGTTGAAGTTAACCTGAACTCTTCCACCAAGGAAGAGTAAAGCATCAGGTTTCTAGTTAATCCTAATCCAACTAACTCTCTCTCTCTCTCTCTCTCTATATATATATATATATATATATATATATATATATATATATATATATATATACACACACACACACACACACATATATATATATATATACATACATACATACATACATATATATATATCCATATATATATATATATATATCATTTGTGTTCTCTTTTACAGATGACGCACATAGAGAATTAAACAAGAATTGAGAGCAAAATAGCAGGGCATTTTATGAGCAATTCATGTGAATTTCAAGAGTGTGAACCTGAATCTACGTGAACCAGATTGAAAAACCAGTTCCATGTGTCTGTATTTAATTCATGTTCGATCGTAGTAGGAGCTTTTGAGCTGTACCTTTCAACTTTTCTTTAGAAGCAATTGTGTTAGGTACTTAAGAGTTGTATCATTCAAGTTAGAGTTACTTAAAATGGTCGCAACAACTTGTGGCTTGTTGCTACAAGGGTTAGAGTTAATCCTTTCGTTTGCAAGAGTTTGTAAGCATTGTTCTTTGGCTCAGAGTTGTAGTGAAGTGTTAGGAAAAATCCTAGAGGGAAGTAGGTCGTGATTTTTTTTACCTTTTAAGTCGGGTATTTTCCACGTAAAAATACTTATGTTCTTTACTTTCTGCATTACTTATTCCGCAATTGTAGTTTGCGGAACTTATAGAAGAACCAGGTCCTTCTATAATCCAGTGTACGCGAAAATTGGACACCACACAAATCACTCCCCTTTTTTGTGGTATTAAGTATAAAACATCAATTGGTATCAGAGTAGGTTATCCTTGAAGAGGCTAATACCTTAGGAAAAGATCAAGATGAGTGCACCACCTGAAAACCGGGAAAGGCAATCAACTGCTAAGCCACCACTCTTCAATGGCCAGTACAACTCATGGTGGAAAGTAAGGATGAGAGATCATTTGCAGGCTGAAGATTATGAGCTGTGGGATATAATTAATAATGGCCCACTGTCAACACTCAAGAAGAATGCCAAAGGTGAGGTTGTTCCAAAGACAAGAGCTGACTACACTGCTGAGGATTTGAAGAAGTGGGAGAAAAATACTAAAGTCAAGAAATGACTTGTCTGTGGACTTGGTCCTGATGAGTACAGTAGAATCTAAGGCTGCTCCACCGTCAAGCGAATATGGGACACTCCAAGTAGCCCATGAAGGAACAACTCAAGCAAAAAGATCAAGAGGAACTTTGTTGTTTTCACAATATGAAAACTTTTCCATGAGTGATGGAGAAACCATTCAGGAGATGTACATAAGGTTCACTACCTTGACACATGAATTAAAGTCTCTTGGAAGGACTATCTCTGTCGAAGAAAGGACTGAAAAGATCCTAACAAGGGTTTTACCAGTCACTTGAGAAAGCAAGATCACTGTTATTCAGGAATCCAAGAATATTGCTACGCTTCCCTTGGATGAACTGATTGGAAATTTCAAGGCTGATGAATTTAGGAGGCAAGCCATGAAGATGGATGTACCTAAGAAGGAAAGGAGTATGGCACTCAGAATCACTGAAGGTTTTGATTTAGAAGATGATGAAATGGCAATGATCACCAAAGACTTCAAGAATTACCTAAGGAGAATAAAAGGTTCTTCAAGAAGTGGAAGCTATAGCAAGGCAAAAGCTCCAGAAAAGCAGGCGAATGATGGGTGCTACAAATGTCGAAAGTTTGACCACATGAACAAGAATAGTCCAATGTGGGAAATCGAGTGGAAAAAGAAAAGAGTTGAATGAAGGAACAGGAAGAAGGAACAAGTTCATCCCAAGAAAAGCAACAACAAAGGATCAACCAAAGCAATGGTCGCTGTTTGTGAAGATATCTTAGATGAGGGCTATGATGAGGATGACGATGATGATGATAATGAAAAAGTTATAATGGCTATTGGAGAATCTGAAAGAAAACCTGATGAAGAACCTGAGGTAAGTGTCCTTCAATTAAAAGATAAGATCAAATTTCTATCTAAAGAAAGCTTATCGGAATTACTACTGGAGTTAATTGATGAGTCTGAAGATGTAAGCAATGAAAAGGAACATTTATCAAAGGAGTGTGTCATTTTGAAAGCAAAGTGCAAGAACTTGAAATTTAGGGCTTGTGAAATTGAAAAAGAAAATACTATTTTGAAGAATCAGGTTCATGCACTTGATACAACTGTCTTAGAACTTAGATATGAAAATCAGTGTCACACAATTCACACTAGGAGAAGATTTAGAAATGTAAGAGATAAGTAATACAAAAGGGATGAGTTTTAAAAGAGGACTTGACAAAGGTTAAACATGAGCTTGATAGAACATGTAAATGGAACAGGTCCCCCGATGCTCTTTCATGGCTATAAGAACATTGTAGTAGCAGCAGAAGGGGACTTGGCTTTAGGAACTCTGCACCTAAATAGGATCCCAAAGGCAAGTACCTCACACTTCCTAAGAGTAAGATTTGCACTTACTATGGTAACACTAGTCACTATAAGAGTGAATGTGTAACAAAAGAAAATCAAGTATAAGGAACAAAAATTTTGTTCTTAGGAAGAATAGGCTACAAAGTTGGGCTAAGAAGAATCTGATTTATCCTTTTGCCTATAGAAAGGGACCCAAACTAGTTTGGGTTCCTAAGACTAACCCCTGATTTTCTTTTATAGGTATAAGTGAAGGAGAGCAGCCAAATATGTACAAGGATAGTGGTTGCCCAAAGCACATGACAGGGAACAAGAACCAGTTCCTTTCACTTGCGGCCTTTAGAGGAGGTAATGTCTCCTTTGAAAATGCGAATAAAGGTGAGATCATTGGAGTTGGAAAGGTCGGCAAATCTAATTCTCACTAAATTGAGAATCTCTACTTGATAGATGGACTGAAATACATCCTAATAAGTATCTCACAACTGTGTGATAGGAAAAATGCGGTAGCTTTCACCTCTACAAAATGTTTTGTTATTAATCTTGCCACTAACAAAAAAGTTTTGCAGGGGAAAAGAGTATAATATATATTTGGTGGATATGTCTACACTTTCAGATAATGAACTCACTTGCTTGAGTGTCATAGAACATGTAAGAGACTTGGACATGTTTGTCTAAGTCAACTCAACAAAATAGTCTCCAAGGACTTGGTGATAGGGTTGCCTAACACTAAGTTCAAGGAAGATAAAGTGTATGAGGCTTGTGCAAGAGGGAAGTGGGTAAGATCTTCTTTCAAAAGTAAGAAAATAGTGAGTACTATCAGGTCGATGGAACGGGTCCATATGGATCTGTATGTATCAATGAGGACAATGAGCAGAGGTGGTTAGAGATATGTTATGGTGCTTGCTGATGATTACTCTAGATTTACTTGGACACTATTTGTTACAACCCATATTTGTATACGTTAGATTACGCCGTAAGATAGTCTACATAGGACCGAGAAGAGATTACCTTTGAGATAATAAGAATTTAGTCCTACTGGTCTTAAATGATGCAAGGGTGTATAAGGGTGGTTAACAAGTATTAGAAGATAAACGAATTAAGGATATTGTAACTCGTATTTTCGGGTAAATCGAGAGGTGATTAACATTACCAAGAGGTCATGTTTTAAGGTATTTGAATCATATAATATTTGTTTCATAAGTCTTGAAGTCAAACGAGTTATGAAACAAAAGTCGACAAAGGTTGTCGCAACTTGGGTTCATAATTGTACTTAAACATTAGGTCAAATGTTTCTAAGATTTTCTCCCAATTACAAGGAATTACGGGGTGATCTACCTACAAAATTAAATATCTATGAGTCTAGTTTCCAACGCATCAAACCGTTCATCAATACGATCTCAGAATTGGGAGATATTCGCATTTTCTCAAGACTGCGCCAAGCACCTCTCTATGGGGCCCACATAGGCGGTTTAAGACATATGGATATATATATCACGCCTCAACCTCGTTTTAAGTCATTTTTTTTCAGTATATTCAGAGCTTAGAACCCTAAGAACACCCTCTCAAGGTTCTCTCATGATCCAAGACCAAAACAAAGGGCAAACAACACAAATCAAGTGTCGGAAATCCCGTGGCGCTAGTAAGTTCTTATTCCCTCTTGTTGTTGCTGATCTTTGTGTTGTTCCAGCTCGTGTAGAAGGTTGTTTCAAGTTGGTTGTGTTCTGTAAAATATCTCCTCAAGTTTAAATATCTACCCTAGGTAATTTCAAGTCTTCTAAAGTGATTCTAGTACCGAAAAACACTAATTGATTGCTAGCTTCGCTTCCTTGTTCTTGTGGCAGCATTGAAGGGATATTTCGTGGTCAATTAAGGGCCAATTGGAGTTGTTCTTTCTTTTTAAAGGTAAGGGACCTCTTACCCTACATGTATTTAAGATTATCCAAGTTACGGCTCAGTCGTTGAAGCTAGAACTTGTGAGATATACGTCGAAAGACTTGCTAGTAGTGTTGTTGGTTGTTGGACTGTTTTGGGAGGCTTAATATGATTATTATTGATGTTGTTTGGGCTGTTTGGTGATTGTGTTAACTTGTGGAAAGTCATATATATAGGGAAGGTGCTGTCCGTTTCATCGCAAAATAGGTTACAGTGATACATAATATTTATGACGCTTAAACGATAACGGTAGTGTCATTTCTCTTATTGTAGACTAAGGAGTCGTGGAATTTTCATAGCTTGAGGTTGGGAAGTATATACAAGGTATGTGAGACTGTCCCTTTCCTTCTTTTGCACGACTCTGATTGTACATAATGCAATGAACGAGCCTCTAAGGATACTCTACTCTTAGAAGGTAGTAGTACTTATATTGTTTCCCCTCTTACGAGAGCATTGATGTGTGTCATTTCTTCGACCTTACGTCACTTGAAAGGTTTAGAAAGTGTGATTCCTATGAGTCCATCATGCATTATCTATTTTACTTTACTGAGCCGCGCTATAGTCGGCCGAGTATGGCACCTATTGTGCAACTATACATATGTATATGTTTTACTCTATTTAGTCGCGCTATATTCGACAACTATTTTACTCTACCGAGCCGCGCTATAGTCGGCCGGGTATGGCACCTATTATGCAACCACTGATCAATTGGGTATGATGATGATGAGGCCCATAGAGGTGTATGTATATGATGATGATGAGGCCCACAGAGGCGTATATATATATATATATGATGACTTTACAAAGGATATATGTATATGCGTATGCACGTCAGACATTTAATGGTTAGTCGCCCTCAGAGGCATTCAGATGGTACAGGTTGTATGTTTCTTATCCTGATGCATATTATTGTTCTTACATTATGTTTTCCTATCTTACATACTCAGTACTTTAATCGTACTGACGTCCTTTATTTGTGGACGCTGCATGTCGTGCTGTAGGTCTGGATAGACATATAGACGAAGCTCCCCCACCACAGTAGGCTGCTCAACTCAGCGGATATTGGCGAGATCCCTCCTTCGGACTTGCCGTGGTCTTGGTATGCATTGCAGCAGTTATGTTCTATTAGAGGCTCATAGACAAGTGTCTACTCATGTATAGTTGGGATTTCCTTGTCGGCAAATTTATTTTTATTGTATAGCTTTTCATGACAGCCTTGTCGGTCATGTTATATATATGTTTATGTCATTATCTGGGAGGACACGGTTATGTCATTATAATGGGATTATTGTCTGCCAATTATACTAATCTCATTGGCCCTTATAGGTAATAAGAAAGGTTAGATAAAATGTACGTTGGTACTCGACAAGTAAGGCCTGGGTGCCCGTCATGGCCCTCCGGTTTGGGTCGTGACAAACTTGGTACCAGAGCAGGTCTGTCCTAGGGGTTGTCTATGAGCCGTGTCTTGTAGAGTCTTGATTATGGATGTGTAATGCGCCACATTTATAATCAGGAGGCTGCAAGACATTTAGAGTTGTTACTTTTTTTTCCTGAATGTAGATCGTGCGCAGAGCTGAGTTGTAAGTATTCATCTCTAATATTCACTATGTTCTTTTCAGCGATGCCCATGACTAGGAAGTAAGTGATTAGTAGACGCCTTGATACAGCTGCGGGAGAGGGTACCAGTCAGGTCAGCCAGAGCAGGCCATAGTGAGCCTCAGAGCGAGATGCCGTCTCAGACCTTATTTACTTCTTCTCATCCAAAGGATATAAGAAGGCACCCAGCATCTCTAGTTCCTTCATGGTACTACAGACCAGGATATGCGGAGTGCTGTACAGTTGTTGACTAGCTTGGTAGCTGCTCAGGCTCAGAGGCAGAATACCGGTGCTATTGATAAACCGGCTAGTGCGAGAGTTCTGGATTTTATTAATCTAGATCCTCCAGTGTTTGGTCAGACCCTAAGGAGGACCCTCAGACTTTTATTGATCAGGTTTATCGCACACTGCGGGTTATGCATGCTAGTGATACGGAGGCAGTAGAGTTGGCTTCTTATCGGTTACGGGATTTAGCAGTTTTCTGGTATGATAGTTGGGAGAGATACAAGGGTCCGAATGCTCCCCCACCTGTGTGGAAGGAATTTTCTGAGACGTTTCTTCGTCACTACCTGCCAGTTGAGATACGACGAGCTAGAGCTGATAAGTTCTTGAACCTTCGACAGGGTAATATGAGTGTGCGAGAGTATAGTATGCAGTTTGATTCTTTAGCAAGGTATGCTCCCCATATAGTAGCCGAGATGCGTGATAGGGTGCACCTGTTCGTGAACGGATTGGGACCACATCTGATAAATGAGTGCACAACAGCCTCCTTGATAGAGGGCATGGATATTTCCCGTATTTAGGCTTATGCCCAGACACTAGAGGATCGTAAGCGCCAACAAAGAGCAGACAGGGAGCAGGATAGGGGCCCGCATAAGAGGGCGAGATTTGCGTGGTATTCTGGTGACTTTCGAGGTAGTGTCAGACCCCAGTCTTCGAGGAGTTTGGAGCCATCTATAACTAGTACTCCTCCACGCCTTCAGAGGCCTCAGTATGATCAATTTACCTATTCTGGTTCAGGCCAGGGTTCGCGGGCATCAAGCTCACAATATCATAGGGATACTAGTCAGACGAGACCCCCAACACCTCATTGTGATCAGTGCGGCAAGGCCCACGTTGGACTGTGTCGTCGAGGTTCCGTTGTATGTTATTCTTGCGGACAGCCTGGCCATATGAGGCGGGATTGTCCTAACAGAGGAGGTGATGGTATGGCTCAGTCGACTGGATCTGTGGTTGGTTCTTCCTCATCAGTTCGACCTCCAGCACGGGGTTTTCAGCAACCGACAGGTCATGGTAGAGGTAGAGGTGGAGTGCCGAGTTCGAGTGGTACTCAAAATCGAACCTATGCTCTAATAGGTCGGTAGGATCTTGAGTCATCTCCGGATGTTGTTACAGGTATATTGTCTGTGTTTTCTTATGATGTATATGCGTTGATTTATCCGCGATCTACATTATCATATGTTATACCCTTTGTGGCTAAAAAGTTTGGCGTCGAACCTGAATTAATAAGTAACCCACTTGCGGTATCTACTTCTATAGGAGAATTAGTGATCGCTAGAAGGGTATATAGAGGTTGTACAGTGATGATTTGTAGTCGTCAAACCTCGGCAAATTTATTTGAGTTAGAAATGGTTGATTTCGATGTGATAATAGGAATGGACTGGTTGGCCTCATGCTATGCAAATGTTGATTGTCATACGAAGATGGTTAGGTTTCAGTTTCCTGGTGAACCCGTCATCGAATGGAAAGGGAACATTGCTACGCCGAAAGGTATGTTTATTTCCTATCTTAAGGTAAGGAAGATGATCTCAAAGGGTTACATTTATCATCTTGTTCGCATTAGGGATGCGGAGGCGAAGGCACCTACCCTACAATCAATCCCCGTGGTCAATGAATTTCCGAATGTTTTCCCAGATGAACTCCCAGGTCTTCCTCCTGAAAGGGAGATTGTGTTTAGCATTGATGTGTTGCCTGGCACTCAACCGATCTCTATCCCTCCATACAGGATGGCCCCGGCAGAGTTGCGAGAGTTGAAGGTGCAGTTGAAGGACTTGGTGGACAAGGGCTTCATTAGGCCTAGCACTTCACCTTGGGGTGCGCCAGTCTTGTTCGTGCGAAAGAAAGATAGGTCGTTAAGGATGTGTATCGATTATCGACAGTTGAATAAGTTTACTATAAAGAACAAATATCCACTTCCAAGGATTGACGACCTATTTGACCAACTCCAGGGTGCCAAGTATTTTTCCAAGATTGACTTACGTTCAGGGTATCATCAGGTGAGGGTCAAGGAGAAGGATATTCCAAAAACAGCCTTCCAGACAAGATATGGGCATTTTGAGTTCTTGGTAATGTCGTTTGGGCTAAAAAATGCTCCAGCAGCTTTTATGAATCTCATGAATAGTGTATTCAGGCCCTATCTTGATGTGTTCGTGATTGTATCATTGATGACATTCTGGTGTATTCTCGTTCAGAGATAGAACATACGGGCCACTTGCGGATAGTATTACAGACCCTTCGGGATCGTAAGTTGCATGCTAAGCTCTCCAAATGTGAATTCTTGCTAAACTCAGTAGCATTCCTTGGCCATGTGATATCTGACGAGGGTATTAGTGTTGACAATCAAAAGATCGATGCAGTGAAAAATTGGCCAAGACCTACAACACCGTCAGAGGTCCGCAGTTTTCTAGGGCTAGCAGGATATTATAGGAGGTTTATAGAAGGGTTTTCCTCTATATCAGCCCCATTGACTACTTTGACACGGGAAGCTAGCAAGTTCCAATGGTCCGACGCTTGTGAACATAGTTTCCAAGAGCTAAAGGATCGGTTGACCTCCGCCGCCAGTGCTTACCCTCCCAGAAGGAACAGAAGGGTATGTGGTATATTGTGATGCTTCAAGTGTAGGTTTGGGGTGCGTATTGATGCAACGTGGGAAGGTAATTGCTTATGCATCAAGACAATTAAAGAAGCATGAGAATAATTACCTGACTCATGATTTGGAATTGGCTGCAGTAATTTATGCTTTGAAGATTTGGCGGCACTATTTATACGGTGTCCATGTTGACATCTACACAGATCACAAAAGTTTCCAATACATCTTCAAGCAGAAGGAGTTGAATATGAGACATCGCAGATGGCTTGAATTACTGAAAGATTACGATGTTGAGATAATGTACCATCCGGTAAAGCCAATGTTGTGGCAGACGCTCTTAGTCGTAAGTCAATGGGAAGCCTAGTACACATTGAGTCAAGTAGACAAGGGTTGACTAAAGAGCTTCATCAAGTAGCCAATATGAGAGTCAGATTGTTAGACTCGGATGACGGAGGTGTTACTATACAGAATACGTCAGAATCATCTTTAGTAACCGAGGTAAAAGCACGGCAATATGAAGATCCTACCTTAGTATAATTGAGAGAGAGCGTTCAGCAGTGTAAAATTATGGCTTTTGAGATTGGAGGACATGAGGCACTAAGATATCAGGGCCGATTATGTGTGCCTAATGTAGCAGGGTTGCGAGAGAAGATTATGATTGAGATCCATCAGTCCCGATATTCCATCCATCCCGGTTCGACAAAGATGTATCATGACATTAAGGAGCAGTATTGGTGGGATAACATGAAGAAGTCTATTGCAGAATTTGTAGCCCAGTGCCCTAATTGTCAACAAGTAAAGATTGAGCATCAGAAACCTGGTGGATTGATTCAAAATATAGAAATTCCGGCCTGGAAATGAGAGGTGATTAATATGGACTTCATTGTTGGGTTACCTCGCTCTTATCATAAGTTTGACTCCATCTGGGTGATAGTTGATCGACTTACAAAATGTGCCCATTTTCTGCCAGTTAAGACAACTTACGCAGCTGAAGACTATGCGAAGCTGTATATCAAGGAGATTGTTAGGCTTCATGGTGTGCCGATGTCTATTATATCAGACCGAGGAGCTCAATTTACGGCTAACTTTTGGAGGCCTTTTCAAAAGGGTTTAGGCACACAAGTGAATCTCAGCACGGCATACCATCCACAGACTGATCGACAGGCTGAACGTACCATCCAGACACTTGAAGATATGCTACGAGCATGTGTTCTAGATTTCAAGGGGAACTGGGATGATCACCTGGCACTCATAGAATTCACCACAATAATAGTTACCATTCCAGTATTAAAATGGCTCCGTACGAGGCACTGTACGGGAGGAGATGTAGGTCACCAGTTGGATGGTTCGAAGTCGGTGAGACAGAATTATATGGGCCAGACTTGATTCACCAAGCCATTGAGAAGGTGAAAGTGATACAAGAGCGACTGAAGACGGCCCAAAGCAGGCAAAAATCTTATTCCAAAGTCCGACGTCGTGACCTGGAATTTGAGGTTGTTGATTGGGTTTTCCTGAAGATCTCACCGATGAAGGGTGTTATGCGTTTTGGGAAAAAGGGTAAACTGAATCCGCGGTATATCGGGCCGTACAAAATTCTTCGACGAATTGGACAGGTTGCTTATGAGTTAGAATTGCCATCTGAATTAGAATTTGTCCATCTGGTATTCCACGTATCTATGTTGAGGAAATGTATTGGAGACCCTTCTCGGGTCGTCCTTATCAAAGATGTACAAATTACAAGGGATCTGTCATATGAACAAATGCCAGTAGCTATATTAGACCGACAAGTCCGCAAGCTAAGAACAAAGGATGTAGCTTCGTCAAAGTATTATGGAAGAACAAGAATACGGAAGAAATGACATGGGAAGCAGAGGAGGAGATGAAGTCGAAATACCCTTACCTGTTCCAGCATGGAGATAATGAGGGTGCCGGGGGAACGCAGGATGCGTTAAAAGGAGAAACGTCTCTATGAGGTAAGCAATAACGTGAGAATACTCTTTCTTAATACAAAGTGGTGATATGTGGATAATGTACATAGCTATAATACTTTGTATAGCCTTGTAAGGCTATAGGTTGAGTTTAACTGCTTGCGAGTTTTGCTAGGGTCCGTTTTATAGAGAAAACTCAGCCGGAAATTTCCGTCAGAAATCCACAATGAGTTAAAATCCCCGTAAACCCTTACATTCGAGGACGAATGTTCCTAAAGGGGGGAGGGTGTTACAACCCATATTTGTATACGTTAGATTACGCCGTAAGATAGTCTACATAGGTCCGAGAAGAGATGACCTTTGAGATAATAAGAATTTAGTCCTATTGGTCTTAAATGATGCAAGGGTGTATAAGGGTGGTTAACAAGTATTAGAAGATAAACAAATTAAGGATATTGTAACTCGTATTTTCGGGTAAATCGAGAGGTGATTAACATTACCAAGAGGTCATGTTTTAAGGTATTTGAATCATATAATATTCGTTTCACAAGTCTTGAAGTAAAACGAGTTATGAAACAAAAGTCGACAAAGGTTGTCGCAACTTGGGTTCATAATTGTACTTAAACATTAGGTCAAATGTTTCTAAGCTTTTCTCCCAATTACAAGGAATTACGGGGTGATCTACCTACCAAATTAAAAATCTATGAGTCTATTTCCCAACGCATCAAACCGTTCGTCGATACGATATCAGAATTGGGAGATATTCGCATTTTTGCAAGACTGCGCCAAGCACCTCTCTATGGGGCCCACATAGGCGGTTTAAGACATATGGATATATATATATATCACGCCTCATCCCCGTTTTAAGTCATTGTTTTTTCAGTATATTCAGATCTTAGAACCCTAAGAACACCCTCTCAAGGTTCTCTCATGATCCAAGACCAAAACAAAGGGCAAACAACACAAATCAAGTGTCGGAAATCCCGTGGCGCTAGTAAGTTCCTATTCCCTCTTGTTGTTGCTGATTTTTGTGTTGTTCCAGCTCGTGTAGAAGGTTGTTTCAAGTTGTTTGTGTTCTGTAAAATACCCCCTCAAGTTTAAATATCAACCCTAGGTAATTTCAAGTCTTCTAAAGTGATTCTAGTACCGAAAAACCCTAATTGATTGCTAGCTTCGCTTCCTTGTTCTTGTGGCAGCATTGAAGGGATATTTCAAAGTCAATTAAGGGCAAATTGGAGTTGTTCTTTCTGTTTAAAGGTAAGGGACCTCTTACCCTACATGTATTTAAGATTATCCATGTTACGGCTCAGTCGTTGAAGCTAGAACTTGTGAGATATACGTCGAAAGACTTGCTAGTAATGTTGTTGGTTGTTGGACTGTTTTGGGAGGCTTAATATGATTATTATTGATGTTGTTTGGGCTGTTTGGTGATTGTGTTAACTTGTGGGAAGTCATATATATAGGGGAGGTGCTGTCCGTTTCATCGCAAAATAGGTTACAGTGATACATAATAGTTACGACGCTTAAACGATAACGGTAGTGTCATTTCTCTTATTGTAGACTAAGGAGTTGCGAAATTTTCATAGCTTGAGGTTGGGAAGTATATACAAGGTATGTGAGACTGTCCCTTTCCTTCTTTTGCATGACTTTGATTGTACATAATGCAATGAACGAGCCTCCAAGAATACTCTACTCTTAGAGTAGTAGTACTTATATTGTTTCCCCTCTTACGAGAGGATTGATGTGTGTCATTTCTTCGACCTTACGTCACTGGAAAGGTTCAGAAAGTGTGATTCCTATGAGTCCATCATGCATTATCTATTTTACTTTACCGAGCCGTGCTATAGTCGGCCGGGTATGGCACCTATTGTGCAACTATACATATGTATATGTTTTACTCTATTTAGTCGCGCTATAGTCGACAACTATTTTACTCTACCGAGCCGCGCTATAGTCGGCCGGGTATGGCACCTATTATGCAACCACTGATCAGTTGGGTATGATGATGATGAGGCCCACAGAGGTGTATGTATATGATGATGATGAGGCCCACAGAGGCGTATATGATGACTTTACAAAGGATATATTTATATGCATATGCACATCAGACATTTTATGGTTAGTCGCCCTCAGAGGCATTCAGATGGTACAGGTTGTATGTTTCTTATCATGATGCATATTATTGTTCTTAAATTATGTTTTCCTGTCTTGCATAGTCAGTACTTTATTCGTACTGACGTCCTTTATTTGTGGACGCTGCATGTCGTGTTGCAGGTCCGGATAGACTATAGACGAAGCTCCCCCACCACAGTAGGTTGCTCAACTCAGCGGATATTGGCGAGATCCCTCCTTCGGACTTGCCGTGGTCTTGGTATGCATTGCAGCAGTTATGTTCTTTTAGAGGCTTATAGACAAGTGTCGACTCATGTATAGTTAGGATTGCCTTGTTGGCAAATTTATTTTTATTGTGTAGTTTTTCATGACAGCCTTGTCGGTCATGTTATATATATGTTTATGTCATTATCTGGGAGGACACAGTTATGTCATTATCATGGGATTATTGTCTGCCAATTATACTGATCTCATTGGCCCTTATAGGTACTAAGAAAGGTTAGATAAAATATACGTTGGTACTCGGCAAGTAAGGCCCGGGTGCCCGTCATGGCCCTCCGGTTTGGGTCGTGACACTATTTTAACATCTAAAGATGAATTATTTGACATGTTCACTTCATTTGTTAGAAAACTCAAAAACAACTAGGTAATCAACTTGCATCAATTAGATCTGATCATGGTACTAGTTTGAGAATGCTAAGTTTTTTGAATTTTGTGATGAGCGTGACATAGATCATAATTTTCTGCTCCTAGAACTCCACAATAAAATAGAGTAGTTGAAAATAAAGAATATGACTTCGGAGAAAATGGTTAGAACCGTGTTACTTGCTAGTAAATTGCCTCACAGCTATTGGGCTGAAGCTGTGAACAATGCATGCTACGTCATAAATAGGTGCATGACTAGACCTTTTATTGAGAAAACTCCCTATGAGTTACTTATAGGGAGAAAATCCAAATATATCTCATCTTAGGGCATTTTTATGCAAGTGCTTTGTGCACAATAATATAAAAGACTCCCGGAAAATTTGATCCCAGAAGTGATAAGGGAGTATTCTTGGGATATTCTTTACAAAGTAAAGCATCTAAGATACTCCCTCCGTTTTAGTTTATGTGGACCCATTTGACTGGATACGAAGTTTAAGAAAAGAGAGAAGATTTTTGAACTTGTGGTGTAAAATGAGGCACATATAATTTGTGTAGCTATAAGTCATTACATACAGGTAGATTATTTCAAAATAGTGAAAGTGGTCATTATTTTTGGTATGGACTAAAAAGAAAATATGTTCACATAAATTAAAATGGGGGGAGTATAAAACAAAAGAACTATGTATATTGAAGAAAGTGTAATGTTGTTTTTGATGAAACAAACATTCTATCTTAGAGGCAGGAATAAGATGGTGAAGAGATTGGGCTGATAAGGAACTCAAATGATGAAACCACTGTCCAACCCGAAGCTGCATCACAAGATGGAACAGGTGATGGAACATGTCCTTCCACCCAAGGCAACTTGGCAGGGGGAACTGACAAGAGAAGAACTGTCCTCAAACCTCGAGGGAAACTGTTCATGAACCTATTCCGTAGCAACAAAACAATGAAGGAACATCTAGAGAAAACCGGTTAGTGATGAAATCTCACAATTATCAAAGTTTTAATCCTATTGGGAACATAATCACTCATCTAACCTCTGGAATCAAAACCAGATTTTCTTTAAAGAATCTTTGTGCTTTTGATGCTTTCTTGTCTCTTATTGAACCTAATAATGTTTCTGAGGCTTTGCAGGATGCAGATTGGGTGAATGCAATGCAAGATGAACTCAACCAATTTGAGAAGTCAAGTTTGGCATCTGGTACCATGATCCAAGGACTGAACAATGATTGGCACTAAATGGGTCTTCATAAGCAAACTTGATGAAGAAGGAACAGTTACAAGGAACAAGGTAATGTTAGTAATTTCAAGGATATAGTTGTGACGACCTGATAGGTTGATTTGATTACTCGCCCTTATTTTCGTGTTTCAAGACCTCTATTAGCTCTATTTAGTGTATTTCGATTTACGTGCACAGTCCGTGTCTTTTTTCGAAACGATTTTATATGAAAATATAAAAAAAACATGATTTTTGGCTTTAAAAATAACTTGAGTTGACTACGATCAACATTTTGTGTAAATGACCTAAATCAGCATTTTGACGATCTCGGCGGGTCCGTATTCTGATTTTGGACTAGGGCGTATGCCCAAAATTAAATTCAGAAGTCCCTAACTTGATTTGACTTGTTTTGCCGAAAGCTAGTAATTATAAGATTTGGAAAATTCCTAGGTTTGAGAATAGGTTGATTTTATGGCTATCGGATTTGGATTTTAGTTCTGGGACTTGGTATAAGTTCATTTTGCTATTTGAAACTTGTCTAAAAAATTTGGGGAAAATCGGAGTTGGTTTGATAGGATTCTGATGCTTGGTTGTGATTTTAGAAGTTCTTGAGTTTTCTTTGAAATTTCATGCATTTTGATGTCCGGTTCATAGTTCTAGGTGTTATTTTAGTATTTTGATCGAGCGAGCCAGTTTGTATGATGTTATTACACTTGTGTGCATGTTTGGTTTGGATCCCGAGGGGCTCGGGTGAGTTTCGGATAGGCTAGGAACCATTTTGAACTTAGAAAATTGTTGGTTTCAACAATTGTTGGTGTCTAATGCTTTGTGCTTCATGATCGCGAAGCTACTCTCACGATCGTGAAAAGGAATCTAGGGCTGGGGCGGATTTCTTCTTTAATGCGGGGAATTGGTTGCGAACACGAAGCTATGGAGGGCTTTTCCTTCACGAATGCGACCTTCCTCACACGAACGCGAAGAGTTATGGGATTCTGGGGGGAGGCAGCTAGTTACTCTATGTGAATGCGGGCATTGGCTCGCGAATACAAAGGCAAGGAGGAGCAAGCCTACGCGAATGCGACGGCCAATTTGGCCGCTGTGCATCGCGATCGCATCAGGTGCTTCGCGAACACGAAGAACACCTAACGCCCAGTGATTTGAACTTTCAAAGGTCGAGATTTGAGTCATTTTTCACCATTTTCAAGTGACCTAGAGGCGATTGTGAAGAGGTTTTTTCATCCCCACTTCATTGGTTAGTAGATTTTAACTTGTTTCATTATATTCCCATAAACACCCATTGATTTTAACCTTTAATTAAGCATTTTCATGGTAGAAATTAGGGATTTAGGTAGAAATTGGGAATTTTGAGAAATTGATATTTAGACCTCAAATTGAGATCGGATTTCGAAATTAATCAAATGACTGGGATCAGGGATGAATAGGTAGTTGAGTTTTTGTCCGAATCTCAAGTTTTGACCAAGCGGGCCCGGGTTAACTTTTTCCATAATCATTAAAGATTGAATCTTTTTCACTCGTGGGTGGTTTCTAAAGTCTATTTTGAATTATTTGAACTATATTTGTCTAGATTTGATTGGGTTGGAGGCTAATTCTAGGGGAAGAGCCGCAGTTGTGCCTTGATTTGATTGCGGAGTGAGGTAAGTGTCGTGATTAACCTTGACTTGAGGGATTAAGACTTGTTGGTCTATTTGCTACGTGTATTATGTGTGGGGATAACATATATGTGAGGTGACGAGTATATATGCGTTGTCATTGGGTTAAAGCACGAGCGGGAATTGTTTCTTTATATTATACTGTTTCATGGACTATGTTCTCCATGCTTAGGTTAGAATATTACTTTGTAATTATTCGCCTCATATTTATTGTTTATTTTGAATATGTTGGAAATTTTGAAAGTTAAGTTTATTATCTTGGCACTATAATTGAAATGAAATTGCTTTCCTCCTTTCATTTGTCCTTCGGGTTTGTGTTGTTGCTTGGTGAGGAAGAGCGAAAAGTACGAAGGGTGTAGTCGTGCCTTATTTGCATTCATTATCATATAATGAGAGGTTGAGAGGATTAAAGCACGAACGGTGTTGCTGTGCCAGAGAGTAAAATTATGAAGGGTGATGCCGTGCCATTTTATTTATGATATTACATGCTATGCCAGAGAGTAAAAGTACGAAGGGGAGGTCATGCCATCTTTATTTCATTGCCTTATTTGATTCCTGGATTGGTGCTTTACTTGGTTACATCGTTGCGTATTTCGGAAAATGTTATCTGGTGATCTTGTTCTTGGCGTTCTTATGATATTTTCCCCTTTTGCATGTCCCTTCCCAATTAATATTTTACTATTCTACTTGATATTTGTTGCTTTATATATATATATATATATATATATATAAAAGATTTACGTAGGTGTCTTGTCATAGCCTCGTCAATACCTCATCGAGTTTAGGCACGACATTTACGGAGTACATTGGATCGGTTGTACTTGTGCTACACTTCTGCACTTTTTATGCAGAAACAACAGTGTTTAGAGGTGCATCTTCTCGGATTATATTTGCTTCGGAGACTTGAGGTAGAGCTACTGGCGTACACAGACCCTGAAGTCCCCTTCCATTTCCCATCTCTACTGTTTATCTCATTCGAACATTTGTATTTATTTCAAACTATACTTGTAGGCTTCTAGTTGATCATGTACCGGTGACACCAGATTTCTGGGATTGAGTTCGACCGTATTATGTTATGGGTTTATTTTATGTATTTCAGCTTTAATCATCATTATTAATAATTGTTATTCTGTTTTGAACTGTTTAATTATTAAATTGGTTAACTAATGTTGGCTTGCCTAGTGAGTGGACGTTAGGCACCGTCACGGTCTCAAGGGTGAGATTCCAGATTGTGACAAGTTGGTATCAGAGCACTATGCTGCTTAGGTCTCACGAGTCATGAGCAAACTTAGTAGAGTTTGGAGGATTGGTATGAAGACGTCTGCACTTATCTTCTAGAGGCTATGGAGATTTAGGAAAAATTTCACTTCTTTCTTTCCCTATCGTGCGATTTTATTCTATCATTAATGTTTGAATCATTCCATTCGTGTTCTGTCATAGATGGTGAGAACACACACAACATCTACAACCGGACAGGAGCCAGAACCTTATGTTGGAGTCACTACCAAGGGTAGAGGTCGGGGCCGAGGTCGAGCTAGAGGCCGAGGCAGAGGTAGAGCTCAGACTAGAGCTCGTGTAACAGCACCCACTATGGAACCTCAGGTTGGTCATGAGGAGGATCCCTAGCTCAAACCACACAAGTCAAACCCGCTCTGGTCTCGGGGGGGTTCATAGCCACTCCCATGCTTTGGGACACTCTAGTCCGCTTGGTGGGCCTTTGGAAAGTGTGGCCCAGACCTGTGCATTTCCGGTGGCACCAGCAGTTTCTTAGGCCTGGAGAGGTGCATAGACTCCTGCTACACTCACTTCGGAGCAGATGGCTCCCATATATCAAACTCCAACAGTTTTGCTAGTTGGGGTAGTGTAGCCTATTGTTCCTACATAGATTGGGAAAAGGCCCACGATGTCTTCTGAGGGATTGAGGTTGGATAAGTTCACAAAGCTTTTCCCTATTCACTTCAGAGGTGCACCTTCTGAGGACCCATAGGATTATTTGGACCGTTACTACGAGGTGTTGCGTAACATGGGTACTGTTGAGTCCAATGGAGTAGACTTTACAATGTTTCAGATGACCAGTTTTGCAAAGAGGTGGTGGCAGGATTATGAGCGGGGTAGATCAGCAGGTTCGCCACTCCTCACTTGGGATTAGTTTTTGCAGCTTTTTCAGTAAGGTAGCATGAGTGTTACCCAGTATGACACCCGATTTGTGGACCTAGCTCGCCATGCAGTTATCTTACTCCCTACTGAGAGGAAGAGAATGAGGAGATTCATTAATGGACTTAATTTCAGTATTAGGCTTCAGATGGCCAAGGAGACCAGAGATGATATTTCTTTTCAAAGGACCGTAGAGATTGCTAGACGGATCGAGATGGTTCGCGGTTGGGATAGAGGGGTGGTATCTGAGAAGAGGCCTCGTCATTTTTGGTGGTTTTAGTGGTGCCTCATCTGGAGGCAAGGGTTTGTTTGGTAGAGGATATCCTCCCTGGCCGATTCAGTCAGCGCTTCAGGCATCTCATGATGCTTCGGTAGTCGTGGTTCTTATGGGCCTCATCTCGAGCAACTAGCCTATAGCGCACCTTCAGCTCCTATTAGTGCACCTCCAATCCAGAGTTATCAAGGTGGTTATTGAGTTTGACAGGGTCAGTACTAGAGTCAGTAGACACAGCAACCGAGGACTTGTTATACTTGTGGAGATCCGAGGCACATTGCGAGATTTTGCCCAAGGCCACAGGGCGGAATGCCACAACAGGGTTCTCGTGCCATGGTTCCGGCACCAGTTCCTCTACTGCCCGCTCATCCAGCTAGAGGCGGGCGTCAGGCTGCTAGAGGTAGAGGTCAGTCCATTAGAGATGGAGTCCAGCCAGCTAGAGGCTGTCCGAGAGTCGGAGGTCAGAGTGGTGGGGCCCAACCCCGTTTTTATGCATTTCTAGCTAGACTTGAGACAGAGTCATCTGACGCTGTCATCACAGGTATTGTTCTAGTTTGTCATAGAGTTGCTTCAGTTCTATTTGATCTAGGCTCTACTTATTCCTACGTGTCATCCTATTTTGCTTCATATCTGGTTATGCCTTATGATTCTTTGAGTGATCTTGTCTATGTGTCCATGCCTATGGAAGATTCTATTGTTGTAGATCGTGTTTATTGCTCGTGTGTGGTTTTTATTGGGAGCCTTAATACTAGTGTAGATCTCCTACTTCTTAATATGGTGGACTTTGATGTTATTCTGGACATGGATTGGATGTCACCTTTCCTATTTTGGACTATTACGCCAAAACGGTGACCTTGGCCATGCCAGGGTTGCCTCGATAGAGTGGAGAGGGACTCATGGCCATTCTACTACAGGTTATTTCTTATGTGAAGGCTCGGCATATGGTTCGGAAGGGATATTTAGCATATTTAGCCTATATCCAAGATCCTAGTGCGAAGTTTCCTTTCATGGATTTAGTACCAGTTGTGCGCGAGTTTTTAGAGGTCCTGCAGATTTGCCGGGAATGCCACCCGACAGATGACATCGACTTCTGTATTGACTTAGCTCTGGGCACTCCGGCCATTTCTATTCCACTATACTGTATGGCCCCAGCTGAGTTGAAGGAACTGAAGGAGCAGTTGTAGGATTTTCTTGATAAGGGATTCATTAGACCTAGTGTTTCGCCCTAGGGTTCACCAGTGTTGTTTCTAAAGAATAAGGATGGTTCAATGAGGATGTGTATAGATTATCGCCAGTTGAACAAAGTCACTATCAAGAACAAGTATCCTTTGTCGAGGATTGATGACTTATTTGATCAACTTCAGGGTGCCATACTGTTTTTAAAGATTTATTTGAGATCTGGCTACCATCAGTTGAAGTTTAGGGTATTAGATGTCTCTAAGACAACTTTTTGGACTTGGTATGGGCATTATAAGTTCCTAGTGATGTCATTTGGCTTGACAAATGCCTCAGCAGCATTTATGAATTTGATAAATCGGGTATTCAAGCCCTATTTGGATTCTTTTATGATCGTCTCCATTGATGATATTTTAGTTTACCATTGCAGTCGAGAGGAGCATGAGCAACATCTGAGGATCGTTTCAGACCTTGAGAGATAGTTAGTTATATGCCATGTTTTCAAAGTTTGAGTTTTGGTTGGATTCGGTTGCCTTTTTGGGGCATGTGGTATCTTCCTAGGGCATTAAAGTGGATCCTAAGAAGATTGAGGCAGTTCAGAATTGGCCTAGACCTACTTCAGCTACAGATATTCGGAGCTTCCTGGGTTTGGCTGGTTATTATCGCCGGTTCGTGGGGAGGTTTTCATCTATCACAGCCCCATTGACTAGATTGACCCAGAAGGATGCCCTATTCAGGTGGTTTGATGAGTGTGAGTTGAGCTTTCAGAAGCTCAAGACTGCCTTGACTACAGCTCCAGTGCTGGTCTTGCCTACGAGTTTGGGGTCTTAACTGTGTATTGTGATGCATCACGTATTGGGCTTGACGCGATGTTGATGTAAGACGGTAGGGTGATTGCCTATGCGTCTTGGCATTTGAAGGTTCATGAGAAGAACTACCATGTTCATGACTTAAGTTGGCAGTTGTTGTTCATGCATTGAATATTTGGAGGCATTATCTCTATGGTGTGGTTGTGAGGTATTCACAGATCATTGAAGTCTACAGCACTTGTTTAAGCAAAAGGATCTAAATTTGAGGCATCAGAGGTGGTTAGAGCTGTTAAAAGACTATGATATTACCATTTTGTATCATCTCATGAAGGCCAATGTGGTGGCTGATGCCTTGAGCAGAAAGGCTGAGAGTATGGGTAGCCCTGTATATATTCCAGTTGGTGAGACATCGCTAGCATCAGATGTTCAGGCTTTGGCCAATCAGTTCGTGATGTTAGATATTTCGGAGTCTAGCCGGGTTCTTGCTGGCGTGATTTTTCGGTCTTCGTTATATAAGATTATCAGTATGACGACCCTTATTTTCTTGTTCTTATGGACACGATGCATCACGATGATGCCAAGGAGGTTTCTATTGGAGATGATGGGGTGTTATGGATGTAGGGTCAGATTTGTGTGCCTAGTATGGATGGGCTGCACAAGTTGATTCTTGAGGATGCCCACAGTTCACGGTATTCCATTCATCTGGGTGCCGCCAAGATATATCAAAATTTGAAGCAGCATTATTGGTGGAGAAGAATGAAGAAAGATATAGTTGAGTATGTGGCTCGGTGTTTGAACTGCCAGCAGGTGAAGTACGAGCATCAGAGACCTGGCGATTTGCTTTAGAGACTTGAGATTCCCGAGTGGAAGTGGGAGTGTATTACTATGGATTTTGTTGTTGGGCTCCAACGGACTTTGAAGAAATTTGATGTAGTATGGGTCATTGTAGATAGGTTGACCAAGTCGGTGCATTTCATTCTGATGGCGGCTACCTATTCTTTAGAGCAGCTGGCTCAGATCTATATCCGGGAGATTGTTTGTATCCATGGTGTGCGATGTCTATTATCTCCGATCGAGGCCCCAGTTCACATCACATTTTTGGAGAGCTGTACAGCAGAAGTTAGGTATGCAGGTTGAGTTGAATACAGCTTTTCATCCCTACACGGACGGGCAGTTCGAGCACACTATTCAGGTCTTGGAGGACATGTTACGCGCCTGTGTTGTGAATTTCGGGGATCTTGGGATTAGTTTTAACCCCTTGCGGAGTTTACCTGCAACAATAGCTAACAATCGAGTATTCAAATGTCTCCTTATGAGGCCTTATATGGGAGGCAGTGTCGTTCTCTAGTTGGTTGGTTTTAGCCGGGAGAGGCTAGGTTATTGGGTACTTACTTGGTTCGGGATGCCTTGGAGAAAGTCAAGTTAATTCAAGATCGGCTTCGTATAACCTAGTCTAGGCAGAAGAGTTACGCTGATCGGAGGGCTCGTGATGTAGCATCCATGGTGGGAGAGAGAGTTTTGCTACGGGTTTCACCCATTAAGGGTGTGATGAGGTTTGGGAAGAAGGGCAAGTTGAGCCCTAGGTATATCGGTCCCTTTGAGATCCTTGATATAGTTGGTGAGGTGGCCTACAGACTTTCATTGCCACCCAGCTTATCGGCAGTTCACCCGGTGTTCCATATTTCCATGCTCTGGAAGTATCACGGTGATCTGTCCCATGTATTAGATTTCAGCTCAGTCCAATTGGACATGGATTTGACTTATGAGGAGGAGCCGGTGGCTATTCTAGCCCGACAGGTCCGAAAGTTGAGGTCTAAGAGTTATCCTTTGGTTAGAGTGCAGTGGAGAGGTTAGCCGATCGAGGCAGCCACGTGGGAGTCCGAGTTTGATATCCAAAGTAGATACCCACACCTTTTCACCAGTTAGGTGCTTTTCTATGTCCGTTCGAGGATGACCATTTCTTTTAGAGGTGGAGAATGTGATGACCCAATAGGTCAGTTTGAGTATTAGTCCTTATTCCGTGTTCTGAGACCTCTATTATCTGAAAATCTGAAGAAAACATGATTTTGACTTTAAAAACAACTTGAATTGATTACGGTCAATATTTTGTGTAAATGACCCCGGATCGATATTTTGACGATCCTGGTGGGTTCATATCGTGATTTTGGCTTGGACGTATACCCGAAATTGAATTCGACAGTCCCTAACTTGATTTGACTTGTTTTTTCGAAAGCTAGTAATTTGAAGGTTTCAAAAATTCCTAGGTTTGATCGTATGTTGAATTTATGGCTACCGGGTTTGGATTTTAGTTTCGGTACTTGGTATAGGTTCATTTTATTATTTGAAACAAGTTTGCAAATTTTGGTGCAAATTGGAATTGGTTTGATAGGATTCGCACGCTCTATTGTGATTTTAGAAGTTCTTGAGTTTTCTTTGAAATTTTCATGCATTTTGATGTCCGATTCATAGTTCTATGTGTTATTTTGGTGTTTTTATCGGACGAGCTCGTATGATGTTATTACACTTGTGTGCATGTTTGGTATGGATCCTGAGGGGCTGGGTTGAGTTTCAGATGGGCTAAGGACAGTTTTGAACTTAGAAATTTGCTGGTTTCAAATGTTGCTGGTGTCTGATGATTTATGCTTCGCGAGCGCGAAGGGGAACCTAGGGCTGGGGCGGATTTCTTCTTCGCGAACGCGGGGAATTGGTCACGAATGCGAAGCAGCGGAGGGCTTACCCTTCGCGAACGCGACCTTCCTCACGCGAACCCGAAGAGTTATGGGATTCTGGGGGTGGCAACTAGTTACTCTACGCGAACGCGAGCGTTGGCTCATGAATGCGAAGGCAGAGGGAACAAGCCTACGGGAACGTGAAGGGTGGCTCGCGAACACGAAGGCATTTTTGGTCACTGTGCATCACGAACACGTCAGGTGCTTCACGAACGTGAAGAACACCTGACACCCAATGATTTAAACTTTCAAAAGTCGGGATTTGAGTAATTTTTCACCATTTTCAAGTTTGAGCTCGGCCTAAAGGCAATTTTGAAGAAGTGCTTCATCCCCACTTCATTGATTAGTAGATTTTAACTTGTTTCATTACATTTCCATAAACACCAATTCATGGTAGAAATTAGGGATTTAGGTAGAAATTGAGAATTTTGAGAAATTGGGATTTAGAACTCAAATTGAGGTTGGATTTAGAAACTAATAACATAACTGAACTCGGGGGTGAATGGGTAATTGAGTTTTGGTCCGAATCTCTGGTTTTGACCAAGCGAGACTAGGGTTAACCTTTGTTAACTTTTTCAAAAATCATTAAAGATTGATCTTTTTCAATCGTGGATGGTTTCTAAAGTCTATTTTGAATTATTTGAACTATATTCGGCTAGATTTGATTAGGTTGGAGGCTAATTCTAGAGGAAAATCTACGATTGCGCCTTGATTTGGTTGCGGAGCGAGATAAGTGTCGTGGTTAACTTTGATGTTACAACCTGTAAAATCGTACGTTAGAATACGCCGTAAGATAGTTCACATATAAGAGCCTAAGAACCAGGAAAATAGTTCAAAAGTTAAGGAAAGAGCAAAGGTGTCGCGTAGTTAGATATGCGACCGCAAAGCACAAATGCGGACCGCATATCCAACACCAAGATCGCAAACTGAGACAGATTTTTGGGCTGAAATTATGTCAAAAATACGGCCAGTATGCGGACCACATAATGCAAATGCGGACCGCAAATGTGACATCTTCCATCGCAGAATGGAACAGACATCTGGCCTGAATCCACGTCAGAAATGCGACCGGAATGCGGTCGCATTGTTGAAAATGCGAACCGCAAATCTGGCCATTCTGCGTCGCATAATGCAACAGAATTCTGGGTTGAGATTTGCGGCCAGAATGCGAACCGCAGGTCATGTTTGCGGCTGAAATGAGATCGCAAACATGAAAAACACCAGACACGTGTGTCACTTATTGACAGACCTATAAAAGGGGTCCAACCCAATTCTTTCTCATTTTTCTGAGGCTCAAACACAGAAAGAATACCCCCACGACTCTTTCTCATAATTCCACACCAACACAATCAATTTCTTCCTCTTCCAAGCCCTAAATTGAAGAAGGAATCAAGAAATTGAAGAACTAAAGAGAAACCCTAGCTGAGTTCCCTCCTCCTACAAACCCAAATTGAGGGCAAGACTTAGAATTTGAGGAATCGAAGGAAAAAGGCTAGATAATTCACATGCAAGGTAAGTTATTAATCCCTTTCATGCAATTTTCCCTTGGGCATTCGTGATATGATGTTGCATGCCTGTAAGGACTCATGGGAAGGTGTTTGGAAGCCATGAAATCAAGATAAATACTGCTAAATGGAATGGGTCATGGTTATTATGAGTCGTAAATGGGTTGCACGTGTTATAAATATGCTTGATAGGGTAGGGGAGGAAGGGTGTGGAGAAGCACCATATGAATTTAGGAGATTGTGATTAATGATAGCTATGACGCGTAGTGAGTAACAATTGAACTGTTCTCTAATTGTAGACTAAGGAATTTTAGCGATTGCGTAGCTTGAGAACTGGTGCAGCATATACCAGGTATGTAAGACTATACTGTTCTTTCTTTTGCATGACTCCTATCGATTACAATGCAATGAACGAGCCCCAGAAGAATACTCTACTCTTAGAAGTTAGGGCTGCTCACATTGTTTCCCTCTATGGAAGGATTGCTCTTGTTCTTATGAAATCAATGTTGTCGGTATTTCTTGAGTCTTATAAGGTTCATGTTAAAGAGATATTATTAATCACGTGAAAAAGGGATAGTAATCGTATGTCACTAAAAAGGGCCTCGAACACATTTCTATAAACGAGCATGCAATGTAGTATGTATATATATGTGTAATCTAATTCGTATGACCATGCCTAATGAAGACCGGGTATGTTATGACCGAGCTTAATACGGCCGGGTAAGATATGCTATGATACGATGATGATGACGAGGCCACAGAGGCATATGATGATGATGAGCCCACAGAGGCATATGATGATGACGAGCCCACAGAGGCGTATGTAAGTGTATGAGGTAACGACTATGTAAACGTATATGATACCAATAAATGTATATGAAAATGGTAAGCCCACAGAGGCGTAGGTATAAGACGATGATAATGATAATGAATACAAATACGATGATGTTATAAAGGTTATATGTATATGTATAAGCACTACAAACATGTCATGGTTAGCCGCCCTTAGAGGCGTTCAGATGGTACAGGTTACATGTTTCTTGTCCTGATGCTTATGTTATTGCTCATATATGATGTTTCCTGTCTTACATAATCAGTACATTATCCGTACTGACGTCCTTTTTTTATGGATGTTGCATGTCGTGCTGCAGGTCCAGGTAGACTGATAGACGGAGTTCCCCCACCGCAGTAGGCTATCCAGTTCAGCAGATATTGACAAGATTCATCATTCGGACTTTCTATAGCATTGGTATGCTTTTGTATAGGCATTTTGGGCATGTCGGGGCCCTGTTCCGACATAGGTTGTATTATGTATGTTCTTGTAGAGGCTCATAGACAGATGTCAGTGTATGTATAGACAAGTGCTGGATTGACTCATGTACAGTTGCATTGTCTAGTCGGCAAATGTATTTTGTTGTGTAGCCTTGCATTTGTAGCCTCGTTGGCACGTTATGTACATAAGTATGTTGATGTCATGGTATTATGTTTCGGTCTATTACGATGTTGTCTGGAACTGCATGCATGTGACAAGCCATCTAAATAGTAAAGTAAGTAAGATAGCTGATATGAAGGGTACGCCAGCACTCTGTGAGCAAGGTCCGGTGCCATATCGCGGCCCTCCGGTTGGGTCGTGACAGAATTGGTATAAGAGCAGGTCGTGTCCTAGGGATTGTCTATGAGCCGTGTCTAGTAGAGTCTTGATTATGGGTGTGTAGCGCGCCACATTTCATAATCAGAAGGCTACTTGACATTTAGGAATGTCACCTTCTTTCTAAATCTAGATCGTGCGTAAAGCTGAGTTGTAAGCATGCATTTCTAGCATTCGTCTTGTTTACCTACAGCGATGCCTTCGTCCAGGAAGCAAGCAAATAGTAGACGGCTCGATACGAATGCCAGGGAGGGGACCAGTCAGGTGCCCCAAGCTAGAGAAGGCCAAAGTGAGCTTTAAAGTGAGATGCCTTCTCGGACCTCATCTACTCCTCCCCCCCCCCCCAGAGGATATTAGGAGTCGCTCAGCATCCCCAGTCCCTTCCTCTGGTACCACAGACCTGAGGACTGCAGTATAGTTGTTGACTAGCCTGGTAGCTTCCCAGGCTCAGAGGCAGAATACCGGCGCTACTGGAAGACCGGTTAGTTCAAGGGTTCGTGACTTCATCAATTTGGATCCTCTAGTTTTTACTGGGTCTGATCCTAAGGAGGACCCGCAGGATTTCATTGATCAAATACACCGCACACTGTGGGTTATGTGTGCCAGCGACACAGAGGCAGTAGAACTGGCTTCTTATTGATTACGGAACTTAGTAGTGTTCTGGTATGACAGTTGAGAGTCAAGGAGAAAGATATTCCAAAAACAACCTTCAGAACGAGATACGGGCATTTTGATATCCTAGTAATGTCGTTCAGGCTATCAAATGCCCCGGCTGCTTTCATGGATCTCATGAACACTGTATTCAGGCCTTATCTTGATGTGTTTGTGGTGGTATTCATTGATGATATTCTAGTGTATTCCCGTTCAGAGGCAGAATATATGGGTCACTTGCGGATAGTATTGCAGACCCTTCGGGATCACCAGTTATATGCAAAGCTTGCCAAGTGTGAATTTTGGCTGAACTCGGTGGCATTCTTAGGCCATGTGATATCTGATGAAGGTATTAGTGTCGACACTCAAAAGATTGACGTAGTCAAGAATTGGCCGAGGCCTACTACGCCATCAGAAGTCCGTAGCTTCTTGGGGTTAGCAAGATATTATAGGCGATTTGTAGAAGGATTTTCTTCTATATCAGCACCATTAACTAAGCTGACCCAGAAAGCTACCAAATTCCAATGGTCGGATGTTTGTGAGAGGAGCTTTCAGGAACTGAAAGATCGATTAACATCCGCTCCAGTTCTTACTCTTCCCGAAGGAACTGAAGGTTATGTGGTGTATTGTGATGCCTCCGGCATAGGTCTGGGATGTGTATGATGCAGCACGGGAGGGTAATTGCTTACGCTTCGAGACAATTGAAGAAGCATGAAAAAAATTATCCAACCCATGATTTGGAATTGGCTGCGGTAATATATGCTTTAAAGACGTGGCGACACTATCTATATGGTGTCCATGTCGACATCTACACAGACCATAAAAGTTTGCAATACATCCTCAGTCAGAAAGAGCTAAATTTGAGACAACGACGTTGGCTCGAATTGCTGAAGGACTACGATGTTGAAATATTGTATCATCCGGGCAAAGCCAATGTTGTGGCAGATGCCCTCAGTCGTAAGTCAATGGGAAGTTTAGTGCACGTCGAAGCAGGTAAGCGGAGTTTGACTGAAGAACTTCATCAGCTAGCTACTATGAGAGTCAAGTTGTTAGACTCCGAGAACGGAGGTGTGGTTGTACATAATACATCCGAATCATCTCTCGTAGCCAAGGTGAAAGCACGACAATACGAGGATCCCACCTTATTGTGATTGAGAGAGGGCATTCAGCAAGGTAAAATTTCAGCCTTTGAGATTGCAGGAGATGGAACACTGAGGTGCCAAGGCCGATTGTGTGTGCCTAATATAGCAGGATTGCGAGAAAAGATTATGAGGGAAATGCATCAATCCTGATATTCCATCCAACCTGGCTCAACAAAGATGTATCATGATGTCAAGGAGCAGTACTGGTGGGATTGTATGAAAAGGTCTATTGCAGAATTTGTAGCCCAGTGCCCCAATTGTCAACAGGTAAAAATAGAACATCAGAAACCTGGTGGACTGCTCCAGAATATGGAAATTCCAACCTGGAAATGGGAGGTGATTAACATGGACTTCATTGTTGGATTACCTCGCTCCAGTCGTAAGTTCGACTCCATCTGGGTGATAGTGGATCGACTTACCAAATGTGCTCATTTTCTGCTGGTTAAGACAACCTACACAGCTGAAGATTATGCAAAGCTGTACATCAAGGAAATCGTTAGACTTCATGGGGAACCAATGTCTATTATATCAGACAGAGGAGCCAAATTCACAGCCAACTTTTGGAGGTCTTTTCAGAAAGGTCTGGGTACACAAGTGAATCTCAGCACTGCTTTTCATCCGCAAACTGACGGACAGGCTGAACGTACCATTCAGACACTGGAAGATATGCTGCGAACATGTGTTCTAGATTTCAAAGGTAGTTGAGATGACCATCTTCCACTTATAGAGTTTGCTTACAATAACAGCTACCATTCCGGTATTAAGATGGCCCCATATGAGGCACTATATGGGAGAAGATGTAGATCACCAGTTGGGTGGTTCGAAATTGGTGAAACTGAATTATATGGGCCAGACCTGATTCACCAAGCTATTGAGAAAGTGAAGGTGATACAGGAACAATTAAAGGAGGCACAAAGAAGGCAAAAGTCCTACTCTGATGTCCGACGTCGTGATCTAGAGATTGAAGTTGATGATTGGGTATTCCTGAGAGTCTCGCCAATGAAGGGTGTCATGCACTTCGGAAAGAAAGGTAAATTGAGCCCGAGGTACATCGGTCCATACAAAATCCTTCGACGAATTGGACATGTTGCCTATGAGTTAGAACTACCATCCGAAATGGAATTTGTCCATCCGGTATTCCATGTGTCCATGTTAAGGAACTCGGGTCGTCCCCATCCAAGACATATAGATTACAGAGGACCTAACATACGAAGAGGTACCAGTGGCTATATTAGACCGACAAATCCGCAAGCTAAGGACAAAGGATGTAGCTTCTGTTAAGGTGTTATGGAGAAACAGGAACGTGGAAGAAATGACATGGGAAGCAGAAGAAGAGATGAAGGCTAAATATCCGTACTTGTTCCACAATGTAAATAATGATGATGCCGAAGAAACGCAGAATGCATTAACAGGAGAAGCGTCCGTGTGAGGTAAATAGGAACTTGAGATACTCTTCATTATTACCTTTCATTTAATGCTGGGATTCACTGGCTCCCGTAGATCCCTACATTCGGGGACGAATGTTCCTAAGGGGGGGAGAGTGTTACAACCCATAAAATCGTACGTTAGAATACGCCGTAAGATAGTTCACATATAAGAGCCTAAGAACCCGGAAAATAGTTCAAAAGTTAAGGAAAGAGCAAAGGTGTCGCATAGTTGGATATGCGACCGCAAAGAACAAATGCGGACCGCATATCCAACACCAAGATCGCAAACTGAGATAGATTTCTGGGCTGAAATTGTGTCAAAATGCGGCCAGTATGCGAACCGCATAATGCAAATGCGGACCGCAAATGTGACATCTTCCATCGCATAATGGAACAGAGTTCTTGGCTGAATCCACGTCAGAAATGCGACCAGAATGCGGTAGCATTGTTGAAAATACGAACCGCAAATCTGGCCCTTCTGCGTCGCATAATGCAATAGAATTCTGGGTTGAGATTTTCGGCCAGAATGCGAACCGCATGTCATGTTTGCGGCTGAAATGCGATCGCAAACCTGAAAAACACCAGACACGTGTGTCACTTATTGACAGACCTATAAAAAGGGTGGGTCCAACCCAATTCTTTCTCATTTTTCTGAGGCTCAAACACATAAAGAAGACCCCCACGACTCTTTCTCATAATCCCACACCAACACAATCAATTTCTTCCTCTTCCAAGCCCTAAATTGAAGAAGGAATCAAGAAATTGAAGAACTAAAGAGAAACCCTAGCTAAGTTCCCTCCTCCTACAAACTCAAATTGAGGGCAAGACTTAGAATTTAAGGAATCGAAGGAAAAAGGCTAGATAATTCACATGCAAGGTAAGTTATTACTCCCTTTCATGCAATTTTCCCTTGGGCATTCGTGATATGTTGTTGCATGCCTGTAAGGACTCATGGGAAGATGTTTGGAAGCCATGAAATCAAGATAAATACTGCTAAACGGAATGGGTCATGGTTATTATGAGTCGTAAATGGGTTGCACGTGTTATAAATATGTTTGATAGGGTAGGGGAGGAAGGGTGTGGAGCAGCACCATATGAATTTAGGAGATTGTGATTAATGATAGCTATGACGCGTAGTGAGTAGCAATTGAATTGTTCTCTAATTGTAGACTAAGGAATTGTAGCGATTGCGTAGCTTGAGAACTGGTGCAGCATATACCAGGTATGTAAGACTGTACCATTCTTTCTTTTGCACGACTCTTATCGATTACAATGCAATGAACGAGCCCCAAAAGAATACTATACTCTTAGAAGTTAGGGCTGCTCATATTGTTTCCCTCTATGGAAGGATTGCTCTTGTTATTATGAAATCAATGTTGTTGGTATTTCTTGAGTCTTATAAGGTTCATGTTAAAGAGATATTATTAATCACGTGAAAAAGGGGATAGTAATCGTATGTCACTAAAAAGGGCCTGGAACATATTTTTATAAACGAGCATGCAATGTAGTATGTATATATATGTGTAATCTAATTCGTATGACCGCCTAATGAAGGCCGGGTATGTTATGACCGAGCCTAATACGGCCGGGTAAGATATGCTCTATTACGATGATGATGACGAGCCCACAGAGGCATATGATGATGATGAGCCCACAGAGGCATATGATGATGACGAACCCACAGAGGCGTATGTAAATGTGTGAGGTAACGACTATGTAAATGTATATGATACCAATAAATGTATATGAAAATGGTAAGCCCACAGAGGCGTAGGTATAAGACGATGATAATGATAATGAATACAAATACGATGATGTTATAAAGGTTATATGTATATGTATAAGCACTACGAACATGTCATGGTTAGCCGCCCTTAGAGGCGTTCAGATGGTACAGGTTACATGTTCCTTGTCCTGATGCTTATGTTATTGCTCACATATGATGTTTCCTGTCTTACATACTCAGTACATTATCCGTACTGACGTCCTTTTTTTATGGATGCTGCATGTCGTGCTGCAGGTCCTGGTAGACTGATAGACGGAGTTCCCCCACCGCAGTAGGCTATCCAGTTCAGCAGATATTGACAAGATTCATCCTCCGGACTTGCTATAGCATTGGTATGCTTTTGTATAGGTGTTTTGGGCATGTCGGGGCCCTGTTCTGACATAGGTTGTATTATGTATGTTCTTGTAGAGGCTCATAGACAGATTTCAGTGTATATATAGACAAGTGCTGGATTGACTCATGTACAGTTGCATTGTCTCGTCGGCAAATGTATTTTGTTGTATAGCCTTGCATTTGTAGCCTCGTTGGCACGTTATGTACATAAGTATGTTGATGTCGTGGTATTATGTTTCGGTCTATTACGATGTTGTCCGGAACTGCATGTATGTGACAAGCCATCTAAATAGTAAAGTAAGTAAGATAGCTGATATGAAGGGTACGCCGGCACTCTGCGAGCAGGGTCCGGTGCCATGTCGCGGCTCTCCGGTTGGGTCGTGACACTTGACATGAGGGTTAGGACTTGTTGGTCTATTTGCAACGTGTATTATGTGTGTAGACGACATATATGTGAGGAGACGAGTATATATGCGTTGTCATTGGGTTAATGTACGGGCGAAAATTATTTCTTCGTATCATATTTTTCATGGACTATGTTCTGCATGCTTAGTTTAGAATATTACTTTGTAATTATTTGCCTCATAATTATTGTTTATTTTGAATATGTTGGAAGTACTGATATATTACCTCTTTTCGTCTTGTTGAGCCGATGGTCTTTTGGAAAAAGCCTCTCTGCCCCCTCGGGAGTAGGGGTAAGGTCTGTGTACATACTACCCTCCCCAGACCCCACTACTGTGATTTCAATGGGTGGTTGTTGTTGTTGTTGTTATTGTAGTTATTGTTGTTTTTTGAATATGTTGGAAATTTATGAAGTTGAGTTTATAATCTTGGCATTATAATTGAAGACAAATTGCTTTCCGCGTTCCATTTGTCATTCGGATTTGTGTTGTTTCTTGGTGAGGAAGAGTAAAAAGCACGAAGGGTGTAGTTGTGACTTATTTGCATTCATTATTATATAGTGAGAGGTTGAGAGGATTAAAGCACGAAGGGTGATGCCGTGCCAGAGAGTAAAAGCACGAAGGGCGATGCCGTGCCATTTTATTTACAATATTACATAGTGAGGACGAGAGTAAAAGGATGAAGGATATTTCATTGCCTTATTTGATTTCTGGATTGGTGCTTTACTAGTTACATCATTGCGTATTTTAGAAGATGTTATTTGGTGATCTTGTTCTTGCCGTTATTATGATATTTTTCCCTTTCGCATGTCCTCACCCAGTTAATACTTTATTGTTCTACTTGTGATTTGTTGCTTTCTATATATATATATATATATATATATATATATATATATATATATATATATATATGTTTTTTTATTTTTACGTAGGTGTCTTGCCATAGCCTCGTCACTACCTCGTTGAGGTTAGGCTCGACACTTACGGAGTACATTGGGTCGGTTGTGCTCATGCTACACTTCTTCACTTCTTGTGCAAATACTGGTATTGGTCCCAACGGTGTTTAGAGATGCATCTGCTCGGATCATATTTGCTTCAGAGACTTGAAGTAGAGTTGCTGGCGTTCGTAGACCCTGAAGTCCCCTTCCATTTCCTATCTCTACTGTTTATCTCATTTGAATAGTTGTATTTATTTCAAACTATACTTGTAGACTTCTAGTTGCTCATGTACTGGCGACATCAGATTTCTAGGATTGAGTTAGACCGTGTTGTGTTATGGGTTTATTTCATATATTTCAGCTTTAATCATCGTTAATAATTGTTGTTATTCTATGTTGAACTGTTTAATTTAAATTAGTTAACTAATGTAAGCTTGCCTAGCGAGTGGACGTTAGGCACCATCATAGTCTCGAGGGTGGGATTGCGGATCATGACAAGTTGGTATCAGAGCACTAGGTTGCTTAGGTCTCACTAGTCATGAGCAAGCTTAGTAGTGCAATTTTATTTTATCATTGATGTTTGAATCATTCCATTCTCTTTCTCTTGCAGTTGGTGAGAACACACACAACATCTACAGCCGGGCAGCAGCCAGAGACCCCTGTTGCAGCCACTACAAGGGGTAGAGGTTGGGGCTGAGGTCGACCAGAGGCTAAGGCAGACGCAGAGCTCAGCTAGAGTATGGCAGCAGCACCCACAGAGCCTCAGGTTGATCATGAGGAGGAGATCCTAGCTCAGACCGCCCCAACCGGGACCGCTTAGGTCTCGGAGGGATTCATAGCCACTCCCGTGCTTCAGGACACTCTAGTCCACTTTGTAGGCCTTATAGAGAGTGTAGCCCAGACTGGTGCATCTCCGGTGGCACCGGCTATTTGTCAAGCTTGGGGAGGAGCACCGACTCCCGCTACTCACACTCTGGAGCAGATGGATCCCATATATCAGACTCCAGCAGTTCCGCCAGTTGGGGTAGTTTAGCTTATTGTTGCTACATAGACCGGGGAGAGGCCCGCGATGTCTTCTGAGGGATTGATGAGGTTGGATAAGTTCACAAAGCTCTTACCTATTCACTTCAGTGGTGCACCTTCTGAGGACCCACAGGATTATTTGGACCGTTTCTATGAGGTGTTGTGCAACATGGGTATTGTTGACTCCAATGGAGTAGACTTTACCGTGTTTCAGATGACCGGTTTTGCCAAGAGGTGGTGGTAGGATTATGAGCGGGGAAGATCAGTAGGTTCGCCACCCTCACTTGGGATCAGTTTTTGCAGCTTTTTCTGGAGAAGTTTATTCTTTTCACTTTGAGAGAGGAGTACCTTAGGTAGTTCGAGCGCCTTCAACATGGTAGCATGAATGTTACCCAATATGAGACCCGATTTGTGGACCTAGCTTGCTATGCAGTTATCTTACTCCCTATTGAGAGGGAGAGAGTGAGGAGATTCTTTGATGGACTTACTTTCAATATCAGGCTATAGATGGCCAAGGAGAACGGAGATGATATTTCTTTTTAGAGGGCCGTAGAGATTGCTAGACAGATCGAGATATTTCGTGGTCAGGATAGGGGACATTATCCGAGAAAAGGCCTCATCATGTCGGTGGTTTTAGTGGTGCCTCATCTAAAGGCAGGTGTTCGTTTGGTAGAGGCTATCCTCCCAGGCCGATTCAGTAAGCGCTTCAGGCATCCCACGGTGTTTCGGTAGTTGTGGTTCTTAAGGGCCTCATCCTGAGCAGCTAGCCTACAACGCACCTTCAAGGCCTATTAGTCCACCTCTAGTCCAGAGTTATCTAGGTGGTTATTCAGGTCGACAATGTCAGTTCCAAAGTCTGCAGTCATAGCAGCCGAGGACTTGTTATACTTGTGGAGATCCGAGGCACGTTGCGAGATTTTACCTTAGGTCAAAGGGTGGAATGCCACAACAAGATTCTCGTGCCATGGTTCCGGCACCGATTGCTCCACCACCCGCTCATCCAGCTAGTGACAGTGGTCAGGCTGCTAGAGGTGGAGGTCAGGCCATTAGAGGTGGAGGCCAGCCAGCTAGAAGGCGTCCGAGAGGCGGAGGTTAGAGTGGTGGGGCCCAGCCCTATTTTTATGCATGTCCAGCTAGACTTGAGATGGAGTCATCTGACACCGTCATCACATGTATTGTTCTAGTTTTCCATAAAGATGCTTCAGTTCTATTTGATCTGGGCTCTACTTATTCCTACATGTCATCCTATTTTGCTTCATATCTTGTTATGCCTCGTGATTGTTTGAGTGCTCCTATCAATGTGTCAATGTATCTGGGAGATTGTATTGATATAGATCGTGTTTATCGCTCGTGAATCGAGGATTAAGGTAGTAGAGTAGGTAGCCTAGAGTGTTCATAATAGTAGTATTGACATGCATTCTCGCTTTCTGGTTGTAGTGGGTTCTTATGACTATCTGTTGTTTTCTTTCATTGTTGGTCACCTTACTATCTTGCTGTTTTTATTCTTATTTTCTATGACTTTTTGGTACTGTCGCTTCTTGTCTATATTTTAATTAATTTGGTGCTTATGCTTTTTTGAGCTGAGGGTCTACTGGAAACAACATCTCTATCCTCACAAGGTAAGGGTAAGGTCTGTGTACACACTACCCTCCCCAGACTCCACGATGTGAGATAATATTGGGTATGTTGTTGTTTTTGTCGTGTTTATTGCTCGTATGTGGTTTTTATCGGGAGCCTTGAGACTAGTGTAGATCTTCTACTTCTTGATATGGTGAACTTTGATGTTATTTTGGGCATGGATTGGTTTTCACCTTATCACGCTATTCTGGACTATCATGCCAAGACGGTGACCTTAGCCATGCCGGGGTTGCCTAGATTAGGGTGGAGAAGGACTCCTGGACATTCTACTAGCTGGGTTATTTCTTATGTGAAGGCTCGACATCTGGTTCGGAAGGGATATTTAACATATTTGGCCTATATCTGCGATCCTAGTACGGAGGTTCCTTTCATGGATTCAGTACCAGTTGTGCGCAAGTTTCCAGAGGTGTTTCTTACAGATTTGCCGGGAATGCCCCCCGACAAATGACATCGACTTCTGTATTGACTTGGGGCCAAGAACTCAGCCCATTTCTATTCCACCATACCGTATTGCCCCAACTGTCTTGAAGGAACCGAAGCAGCAATTACAGGATTTGCCCTGGGGTGCACCTGTGTTGCTTGTGAAGAAAAAGGATGATCAATGAGGATGTGTATAGATTATCGACAGTTGAACAAAGTCACTATCAAGAACAAGTATCTTTGCCAAGTTCTTTGATCAGCTTCAGGGTGCTAAAGTGTTTTCAAAGATTGATTTGAGATCTAGCTACCATCAGTTGAAGATTAAGGCATCGTATGTCCCTAAGACAGCTTTTTGGACTAGGTATGGGCATTATGAGTTCCTAGTGATGTCATTTGGCTTGACAAATGCCCCAACAACATTTATGGATTTAATGAACAGCGTATTCAATCCCTATTTAAATTCTTTTGTGATTGTCTTCATTTATGATATTTTGGTTTATTCCTGCAGTCGAGAGGAGCATGAGCAACATCTGTGGATCGTACTTCAGACCTTGAGAGATACTTAGTTATATGCCAAGTTTTCAAAGTGTGAGTTTTTGTCGGATTCGGTTTCCTTTTTGGGGCATATGGTATCTTCCGAGGTCATTAAAGTAGATCCTAAGAAGATTGAGGCAGTTAGAACTGGCCTAGACCTACTTCAGCTATAGAGATTCGGAGCTTCCTGAGTTTGGCGGGTTATTATCACCGGTTCGTGGAGGGGTTTTCATCTATCACAGCCCCATTCACTAGATTGACCCAGAAGGGTGTACTAAAAGTCATGATTAGAGATGCCTTATTGTTGATAATCCATGATGATGTTTGAAAGTGAAAGGGGTGAGCATGAAATATGAGATACGGTCGACGTGCCAAGAATAATATTACATATGTGGCTGCTAGTGCGAATGAAATGAAAAGATGTGTAAAACGATATGAATTGAGCTGAAAATCCTTTTTATAATAAAACATTTTTGGGAGCATCATTAGTCACCGAGGAAGGGTAGGTCGAAATAACCTAACCCCAAAACTACACGCTCCAGTGTAGGAGTGATTGAGGGGTAAATCCCCGAACTGAAATGTTGAGAATGTTCCCCTTAAATGGGATGAGATTGATGTGTTGAGATTATTCCCCTTAATTGGAATGAGATGATTGCTAGCGGAGGGTGATGTCAATCCACACGGCATTGTGGTGAGACATCCTAGCCGATCGGGTCAAGATCTGACGTCATGCCGCGCACATGGTGGTGATTCTGATTGTGATTAGATGTCTTTGGGTGAGATGGCCTAGCCGATCGGGCCATAATCGGACTCTGTGCTAAAGTCATGGGTGGTATATCGGTACTAAAGATCTCCCAAACTAAAATATGGAAATTTGCTTGAAAATTTATCTTGCTCCTAACTTGATGCTTTGGTATTATTTGAAGCTTTTATTTTGATCCTATGATTGTTTCTCTTTGTATTGCTACTCGTTCTAATGATGGGGCATTTATTCTTACATACTAGTACTATTCCATATGTACTAACATCCCTTTTTCCGGGGGCGCTGCGTCTTTAATAATGCAGGTGGTTCCACAACAGGCGGCATTGTTTAGTGATAGCGATACACCTTCCTCCCAGCTTACTTGGTGAGCCCCACTCCATTTCCGGGTCGTGTATCTTTTGTTCCTTGTGTATTATGTTTTGAGGTATAGCCAGAGCCTTGTCGCTGGCACTATCATAATACTCTTTTGTATCCGTTAGAGGCTCCGTAGACATAGTGTGGGTTGTATATTCGTGTTGGGAAAGTCAAACTAAAGATGTTATAATTGTATCACATGTTCCCACTTCGAAACTATGAATGTGTAATGTAATATTTTGGAGACTTACAAGTGACGTAAGTAATTCTAATGAGTTGATGTTGCTCATATGATCGTCTCATGGTCTAATTGATGAATTATATATTCTCTTTATTCATGGGTAAGTTCGGGTAGAAAGTATCTAGCAGTCTTGTTTGACCGGGTTATCTCAGTTGAGTGCCGGTCGCGCTCCCCGAGGTCGGGGCGTGACAAACTTGGTATTAGAGCCTAAGGTTTTAAAGTATCCTAGGATGTTTCGGAGCCGTGTCTAGTACAATCCTTTTTATCAGTGTGTTGTCGACCACATCTATAATTTGGAGGTTAATTGGGCATTTAGGAATAACACCCTTCTTTGATGTTCTAGGTCATGCAATAGAGCTGATTGTAAGACTGTTCCTACTTTAACTCGTGCATTGCTCTAATTTTTAGTACATGGCGCCTAGGAAGAAAGCAAGAACTGGCCAAGGAGCCAATGCCACCCCAGGAGTGGCAGTTGATTCTATACTTGATGATGTGGGTGTGCACCCGAGGGGTGAGGATATTCCCCCAACTACTACACCGCCTGATTCTACTACTCCTGCTTAGACTGCACCAATCCCTACTCCTACTGAGGGTGCCACGATTCCTCCAGCTGATATTCCAGTTCCACCTCTAGCCTCATCTTCTGATAGGGACCTTAGGGGAGCCATACAGATATTGGCTCAGATAGTGGCTTCCCAGCCCCAGAGATCTGGTGTTGCACCTTCTTCTTCCGGTCAGCCGGGGGATTCCGCTAGTTCCAGGGTAAAAAGGTTTCTTCAGTTAGATCCCCTAGTGTTTTCAAGTACTAATCCAGAGGAGGACACCCAGGAATTCATTGATGAGATGTGCAAGACTCTCCGAGTTATGCGTGCTACTGAGACGGAAGCAGTGGAGTTGGCTTCCTACCACCCGAAAGAGGTGGCATATTCTTGGTTTGAGTTGTGGGAGGAGTCCCATGAGGAGGGGAGCCCTCTAGCGAGGTTGAGTGAGTTTGTCAATTCCTTCATTGATCATTTCTTGTCTGCAGGGACTAAGGCAGCCCGTGCCGCTGAGTTTGAAAGCCTGAGGCAAGGTAGCCTCAGTGTGTGGGAGTACCATATGAGATTTGCGCGCCTGTCCAAGTATGCTATTTACATGTTGCCCACTATGGAGGCTAGAGTGCGTCGGTTTGTGCAGGGCCTTAGCCCCTTGGTTATTAATGAGGCCGTTACAGCTGCCTTGAATTCTAATATGAACTATGGGAAGTTGGTGGCATTTGCTCAAGCCACGGAGACCCCCAAATTGAAGAATATAATAGAGCGAGAGGGTAGCAATAAGGCCCGGTCTGCGATAACTTTGGTGGTTCTTCTGGTGGTGGTGATGGTGGTAGTGGTGGTAGGTCAGCATTTGGGGGAGAGTCATCAGGGCCATCCCAGTCCCTTGCTCAGTCTTCAGTCAGTGCACAGTCGTCAGGGCCCAGTCAACAGCAGTGGAGCCATTTTAGGCCCAGTCAGGGCAACAGGGGATCCTACCAGCAGGGTCAGCCGGTGAGAGACTTCAGCAAAGGAGGCTCCCATGCCCTAGGTGTCGGAAGATGCACTTAGGGGTCTACTACATGAACTAACCCATATGCTATGGGTGCGGTATGAGGGGTCACATTCAGAGGGATTGCCAGTCGTCCCGCCAGAGTGGGGCACGGCTACGGCACAGCTAGCCACTTCTGCAGCTACTACATTCGTAGCACCTCCTCTAGCTTGAGGCACTCCAGCACCCGCAGAGCGTGGTGCAGCTAGGAGTGTTGCATAGAATTTGGGAGGATCCAGCCATTTCTATGCTATGAGGGGTCGCCAGAGTTCGGAGGCTTCTACAGATATTGTTACAGGTATATTGACCATCCAATCCCATGATGTATATGCTCTTATTGATCCTAGTTCCACTTTGTCCTATGTCACTCCTTATGTTGCTATGGAATTTGGGATAGAACCGGAATAACTTCATAAGTTGTTCTTTGTATCTACTCCGTTGGTGAGTCTAGTGTGGCCGCACGAGTTTATAGAGATTGTGTTGTCATGGTGCGTGGTCGGGACACCACGGCCGATCTCACTGAATTAGGGATGGTTGATTTTGATGTAATAATGGGGATGGACTGGCTTTATTCATGTTTTTTCAAGCTTGATTGCCGAACCAGAACCATTAGATTTGAATTTCTAAATAAGCCAGTTATTGAATGAGGTGGGTGATGTGGTGCCGAAGGGTAGTTTTATTTCTTACCTTAAGGCCACAAAGATGATCAACAAGGGATGTATTTACCATTTGGTCCGGGTTGCGGACACCGATGTTGAGGCACCGACACTTGAGTCTGTACCAGTTGTGAATGAATTTCCAGAGGTCTTTCCTGATGAGATCCCTGGGATCTCACCAAACAGGGAGATTGATTTTGGGATTGATGTGATGCCAGGCACGTAGCCTATATCTATTCCACCCTACAGGATGGCACTGGCAGAACTGAAGGAACTAAAGGAACAATTGAAGGATTTTTTAGAGAAGGTTTTCACCCGGTTGAGTGTGTCGCCTTAGGGCGCACTGATCCTTTTTGTAAGGAAGAAAGATGGGTCGCTGAGAATGTGTATTGACTATCGGCAACTCAACAAGGTCACGATCAAGAATAAGTACCCACTGCCAAGGATATTTGACTTGTTTGACCAATTACAGGGTGCTAGGTACTTCTCCAAAATTGATTTAAGATTCGGGTATCACCAATTGAAGATCAAGGAGCAGCATATTCCCAAAATAGTTTTTAGGACCCAGTATGGGCACTTTGAATTTCTGGTGATGTCTTTTAGGCTAACAAATGTCCCAGAAACTTTCATGGATCTTATGAATCGGGTCTGTAAGCCTTTTCTCGACTCCTTTGTGATAGTGTTCTTTGACGATATTCTTGTATATTCACGAAGTTGAGAGGACCATGCCAATCATCTTAGGGAAGTTCTGCAGACTCTATATCATCACAAGTTGTATGCAAAGTTTTCGAAGTGTGAAATTTGGCTTGAATCTGTCACATTCTTGGGTCATGTTGTCTCCAAAGAAGGAATTAAGGTTGATCCTCAGAAGATTACAGAGGTGAATAATTGGCCTAGACCTACAACTCCAACAGAAATTTGTAGTTTCTTGGGCTTAGCTGGGTATTACAAAAAGTTTGTGAGGGGTTCTCTACTCTTGCCTCTCCGTTAACTAAATTGACGCAAAAGGCAGTTAAGTTCCAATGGTTAGATGCTTGTGAAAAGAGCTTCCAAGAGTTGAAATCAAGATTTACCACGCCATAAGGAACAGATGGATTTATGGTGTATTTTGATGCTTCAAGGATTGGACTTGGGTGTGATATTGATGCAACATGGCAAGGTAATCGCATAGGCTTCTAGGCAACTCAAGAATCATAAGAACTATCCACCACATGACTTAGAACTTTCGGCGGTGGTGTTTGCATGAAGATTTGGCATCATTACTTGTATGGGGTCCATGTGGATATATTCAAGGACCATAAGAGCCTTCAATATATTTCAAACAAAAAGAATTGAACATGAGGCAGAGGAGATGCCTTGATTTACTCAAAGACAACGATATCCATATTCTATATCATCCGAGGAAGGCTAATTTTGTGGTGGATGCTCTTAGCCAAAAATCTATGGGTAGCTTGGCTCACTTGGAGGCATATCAAAGGTTGTTGGCCAAGGAGGTGCATTGATTGGCTAGTTGGGAGTTCGTCTTGCTGATTCTAGTGAAGGAGGGGTGATTTTGCAAAACAGGGCTGAATCATTGCTTGTTGTGGAAGTCAAGGAGAAGCGATAAGACAATCCGTTGTTAGTGCAGTTGAAGCAGTATTCATAAACATAAGACCACAGCTTTTTCTTTTGTCATGGATGATAGTACCCTTAGGTACCAAAGGGCGATTATGTGTTCCAAATGATGATGGTCTCCGGGAAAGAATCATAACTGAGGCTCACACTTCTAGGTATTCCGTGAACCTAGGATCTACAAAGATGTATCATGATCTTAAGTATACTGGTGGAATGATATGAAGAGGAATATAGCAGACTTTGTGGCAAGATGTCCAAACTGTCAGCAAGTGAAGGCCGAACACCAAAGGCCCAGTAAGTTGGCACAAAACATCGAGATTCTAATGTGGAAGTGGGAGATGATCAACATGGACTTTGTGGTAGGACTACCCCACACGCCTCGCAAATTTGACTCGATTTGGGTGATTGTGGATCGACTCACGAAATCAGCACACTTCTTACCTGTTAAGGCTACCGACACAACGAAACAGTATGCTCAGTTGTATATATAGAAAATAGTCAGGTTGCACGGCACTCTGGTTTCTATCATCTCAGATCGAGGGACACAGTCCACAGCTAACTTTTGGAAGAAATTTCAGCAAGGTTTGGGTAATCAGGTGAATCTTAGTACAGCCTTTCATCTACAGATCGACGGACAGGCAAAGCGGAGCATTCAAACGCTCGAGGATATGTTGCACGCTTGTGTTCTTGACTTCAACGGTAGTTGGGATGATCATTTCCACTCATAGAATTTTCCTACAACAACAGTTACCATGCTAGCATTCAGATGGCATTGTTCGAGGCTCTGTATGGTAGGAGAAGATCTCTCATTGGGCGGTTCGAGATTGGAGAAGCGGAGTTGATAGGACCAAACCTCATGCATCAGGCTATGGAAAAATTTAAGGTCATTAAGGAACGGTTGAAAACTACTAAAAGTCGCCAGAAGTCCTATTCGGACGTACGTCATAGGGATTTGGAGTTCAAAGAGGATGATTGGGTATTCTTGAAGGTTTCCCTCATGAAGGGTATAATGCGGTTTGGTAGGAAAGGGAAACTGAGTCTGAGGTATGTCGGACCGTATAGAATCATTCAGAGGATTGGTCAGGTGGCTTACAAGCTTGAACTACCTCCAGAGATGTCTTTAGTGAACCCGGTGTTACATGTATCCATGTTGAAGAAGGTGGTTGGAGACCCGTCGCTTATTGTTCCAGTTGAGACTATTGAGGTTAATAAGGAGTTGAATTATGAAGAAATTTCAGTTGCCATTCTCGACAAGCAAGTCTGAAAGCTGAGAAATAAAGAAATTACCTTCGTGAAAGTGCTATGGCGAAACCAGCAGGTTGAAGAGGCTACGTGGGAGGCCGAGGAAGAGATGAAGAAGAAGTACCCCCATTTGTTTGAATAACTATGTATTTAGGTAGTTGTATTCTATGAAAATGTTAAGAGCTTACCTTCTATGAATTATGTATCACTTGTATAGTTGATGTTAAGGGTGTTCCTTTTGGTAATATATTGCTTATGAGGCCACAATTGGTGTTGTTTTCATGTTATGTTACGTCGTTTGATTATGTATATGCTGTAAGCATTGGTTTCTGGGATTATCTAACAGGTGGATAGGCCCAGTTATAGGATAAAATCTACTGAAATTTCTGGAGATTTGGGAGTTAGTCAAATTTGAAACTGTTGATATGTGAATTAAGAGCTGAGTTGCTTTGGGTGCCGATGGTGAAATTTTACCCTCATTCGGGGATGAATGATCTTAAAAGGGAGAGGATGTAAGGCCCTGTAAAACTTTACTAGAACCCGAGGTTTTATGGTGCCGAGTTATGCTAATGTGTTTGAGGATTGTAGTACAGACTTTTTAGGTTGTACAGTACGTTGGAGAGTTGAAGGAAAAGTTTTGCAGCGCATGGCGTTTCTGCGATCCACTATGCGACCGCAGAACCTCTTCGCGGACCGCAGATCGACTGTAGAGTGCAATAGAACTTGAGCCAATTTTTGAAGATCATTATGCGATCAAGTATGTGGCCACATAATCATTTTGTGGGCCGCACAATCGGTCGCAGAACCAGCTTGAAGATTTTCGGAGAGAGATTTCGCGGCGCGTTATATGACCGCATAACCGTTCTGCGGCCACATAACGGCCGCAGACCTGTCCAGGCCGGCCCAATTTTCAGGACCATCTTTGCGGTCCCTTTTGCGGGCCGCATAATCGTTTTGCGGTCTAGTCGCGATCACAGACCCGGCTTCGTAAGTTTAAGTTTGGAAAATTTCACCCAATCCTATTTTTATAAAAAGACTTTGGGGGTTATTTTAGAAGGTTCAAACTGCTATTTTAGAGAGAGCAAAGTGCTCTAGAGTGAGAGAAAGAATTCCTAATCTATTTGTTCATCAATCCTTGCTCAAGCCTTGGAGAATTCCCAAGGAAACCATGCTAGTTATCTTCTAAAGAGATAAGGTTCTAGCCCTAGCTTTCCATTTCGAATGTGGGGTAGAAGATGGGTAATGGGAAGTGTGATTCTTAGGTATAAGAGTAACCATCAAGGTTTGTGGGAAGGTTGTTGAGCTCAAATGGGTAAATATTAGGTTGTGGGATGAAGAATCCACCATAGAAGAACCTTGAAATCATAATTCACGCCTAGCGTTTGATGAAATGCTTAAATGAGCTAAACCTACGAATATCTTCCAAATTGTGGTTCAATTTTATCATGTCTCTAAATAGATCGAAGTTGTTAGGACTTCCCGAACAATATAGTAATTTAAGGAAAGCTCAAAGTAAGGTATGTTGGCTAAACTTTTCTCTTAGAATGAAATCCCACGATGTTCTCGTAATTCTCAACTGTGATGGGCCAATTTCTTACTTCTCATGTCCCGAGTTATTCATTATAAATTTGACTATTCCTAATAAACCTTGTGTCGAAAGATATATGTTCAAATGTGTTCTGAATGCTCTTATCATATGGTGTTATCCTTCGGGAACCTATTCAAATGTGACCAATGTGTCAAATCTTATGAATTCAATCATGTTTCAATTGCAAGTTATTATGCCAAATTGTGGAAGAAAACTCAATGTGACTAAGACTCTGATTTGCTCATACGTGTACTAAAAGTCATGATTAGAGATGCCTTGTTGTTGATAATCCATGATGATGTTTGAAAGTGAAAGGGATGAGCATGAAATATGAGATACAGTTGACGTGCCAAGAATGATATTATATTTGTGGCCACTAGTGCCAATGAAATGAAAAGATGCGTAAAAGGTTATGAATTGAGCTGAAAATCCTTTTTATACTAAAAATTTTTTGCCAAAATTTGATACGCTCAAATTACACTTTAATAAATAGTGTAAGTGGTCGATGTCAAATATAATAACCCAACAAGGTTGGGGTCGAATCCCACAGGGAATAGGTGTGAAAAGTTTACTTGATTAGTGCATTACTCAACTACAGTCGTAATTCTATCCAGTTAACCGGAACAAGAATATGAATTGAGTTTGGTGTTAAATAAAGTCTAATTGCAACGTTGAGAATGTAAATAATTTGATTAAAGAAACCAAGGTTGTGTCCCCATTAATGAAGTGTAATGCTATTGATGTCAATATGATATATTTCTAACGGAAAATTCTTTTTGATATGCAAATGATGTCTAAGTGACTACCCAATATTTTTCAATAGTTAGGTAGTATTTCCTCTTTATGATTTTTCCAAATATAAAAGAGTTGTGATTAAGAACAATCAATTTATGCCAAATAAAAACCCACTTATTCCTAAGTGATTTTATTAAACAAGATTTAAAGCCTTGAGTCTTTGATATTTACTTCTACCAAATTCTGCCCCGCTTTCCCAAGCAAAGATAGAATTTAACGGCGCTTGTTAATGTTTGCAACCACCAACAATGATTGAAGAATGAGAAGTAAATAAATATCAATCAACCGTTAAATATAAATTCAATGTTAAACACCAATAACATCACACCCATTTAGGGTCCACAACCTTAGTATTTAAAATTAGCTACTCATACTAAAATCTGAAAACAAGAGAATATTAATTGTCATAAAGCTTACAAAGTGAAAGATTCTTGACCCAAAAGCTTCCAAAAGAAAGGAATATTCAAGCCTTGTACTTTTGCTTCAAAGTCTGACAAGATAGCCCCCACAAAACCCTAATAGACCTATTTATAGAGGCCCAAAAATCGAGACAAAATTCGAACTAATTTGCCCTGAAGTTAAATATGCGACCACATTCTGTCGCATAACAGAAATGTGGTCCGCATTTTTGACATGTCTATCGCAGATTGTAACCCTAGTTTCGCCTTCACCGCATTCAGGGTTTGCGTCCGCATTGTAGAAATGCGACCGCATCTTGCATCACATTTTCTTCCTTCAGTAGACTTCATGCTTGGTTTGCGGTTGCTTCTGCGGCTCGCAAACACGTTATGCGGTCGCAGAAGAGACCGCATTTTTGACATCGAACTTCGCCCAGTATTCTGTTTTGGTCTGCAATCTCTGTTGTGTAATATGCGACTCGCATACAAGTTATGCGATCGCAGATGAGACCGCATTCTTCACGTTGAATTTTGCCCAGAAGTCTGTCTTGATCTGCGATCTTGGTGTGAAGTATGTTGCTCGCATGTGGTATTTGCGATAGCATATCTACATCTGCGATGCTTCATTGCTCTTTTCTTGTCTTTTTGTGGCTTTTTGAATTCTTTTCCATGCTCTTAGGTCCTTACACCTCATATACTGCAAAAATACTAAAATTACATAAGTACCTAGGGAAATTGCATTTAAAACAAGTAAAATTCTAAGAAATTAGTATCAAAATGTGCCGAAATTCTCCGGCACATCAGCATCGTTAGTCATCGAGGAAGGGTAGGTCAAAATAAACTAATCCCGAAACTACACGTGCCGGTGTAGGAGTGATTGAGGGGCAAATCCCCGAACTGATGTGTTGAGAATATTCCCCTTAAATGGGATAAGATTGATCTGTTGAGATTATTCCCCTTAATTGGGATGAGATGATTGCTGGGGGAGGGTGATGTCAATCCACACAGCATTGTGGTGAGACGGCCTAGTCGATCAGGTCAAGATCAGAGGCTATGCCGCGCACATGGTGCTGATTGTGATTGTGATTAGTTGTCTTTAGGTGAGAATGCCTAGCCGATCAGGCTGTGATCGGGTTCCGTGCTAAAGTCACAGGTGGTATATCGGTACTAAAGATCTCCCAACCTAAAACTTGGAAATTTACTTGAAAATTTATCTTGCTCCTAACTTGATGTTTTGGTATTATTTGAAGCTTTCAATTTGATCCTATGATTATTTCTCTTTGCATTGTTACTCGTTCTATTGAGGGGGTGTTTATTCATATATACTAGTACTATTCCATATGTACTAACGTCTCTTTTCCTGGGGGCGCTGGGTCTTTAATAGATGCAGGTGGTTCCACAACAGGCGGCATTGTTTAGTGATAGCGGTACACGCTCCTCCCAGCTAACTTGATGAGCCCCACTCTATTTCGGGGTCGTGTATAATTTATTTCTTGTGTATTATGTTTTGAAGTATAGCGGGGCCTTGTCGCCGGTACTATGATAGTACTCTTTTGTATCCGTTAGAGGCTCCGTAGACATAGTGTGGGTTGTATATTGATGTTGGGAAAGTCAAACTAAAGATGTTGTAATTGTATCACATGTTCCCACTTTGAAACTATTACTGCGTAATATAATATATTGGAGACTTATAAATGACATAACTAATGGTAATGAATTAGTGGTCCTCACCTGATCATCTCATGGTCTTGATGAATTATATCTTCTCTTTATTCATGGGTAAGTTCGGGTAGAAAGTATCTAACATGCTTTCTTGACCGGGTTATCTCGGTTGAGCGCCGGCCGCGCTCCCCGAGGTCAGGGCGTAATAGTTATTACTACTTGCAGAGTTTTCCTAGAACAACAACTAACAATCGAGTATTCAGATTTCTCCTTGTGAGGCCTAATTTGGGAGGCGGTGTTGTTCTCTAGTTGGTTGGTTTGAGCGGAGAGAGGCTAGGTTGTTGGGCACAGATTTCGTCGGGATGCCTTGGAGAAAAGTTGATTCCAGTTCGGCTTCATACAGCCCAGTATATGCAAAAGAGTTACATTGATCGGAGGGCTCGTGATGTAGCATTCATGGTGGGAGAGAGGGTTTTGCTGTGAGTTTCATGCATAAAGGGTGTGATGGGGTTCGAGAAGTATCACAATGATCCGTCCCATGTATTAGATTTCAGCTCAGTCCAATTGGACAAGGATTTGACTTATGAGGAGGAGCTGGTGGCTATTCTAGCTCAGTAGGTATAGAAGTTGAGGTCTAAGAGTTATCCTTCAGTTAGAGTGCAGTGGAGAGGTTAGCCGATCGAAGCAGCCACGTGGGAGTCTGAGTCCAATATGCGGAGTAGATACCCACACCTTTTCACCATTCCAGGTACTTTTCTATGTCCATTCGAGGACGAAAGTTTCTTTTAGAGGTGGAGAATATGATGACCCAATAGGTCGTTTTGAGTACTAGACCTTATTTTCGTATTTTGAGACCTCTATTAGCTCCAGTTAGTATTTCTCGATTTGCATGCGCAGTCCGTATCTTTTTCCAGAAAGATTTTATGTGAAAATCTAAAGAAAACATGATTTTTGGCTTTAAAAATAACTTGAGTTGACTAGGGTCAATATTTTATGTAAACAATCTCGGATCGGTATTTTGACGAATCCGGTGGGTTTGCATCGTGATTTTGGACTTGGGCGTATGCCCGGAATTGAATTCGGAAGTCCCTAACCTGATTTGGCTTGTTTTGACGAAAGCTAGTAATTTGAAGGTTTGGAAAATTCTTAGGTTTGACCTTAGGCTGACTTTATGGCTACCGAGTTCGGATTTTGGTTCTGGGACTTGGTATAGGTTCATTTTGCTATTTGAAAATTGTCTGTAAAATTTGGTGCAAATCGGAGTTGGTTTGATACGATTTAGAAGCTCGGTTGTGATTTTAGAAGTTCTTGAGTTTTCTTTGAAATTTCATGCAATTTAATGTCCGATTTGTAGTTCTAGGTGTTATGTTGGTGTTTTGATCGCGCGAGCGAGTTCGTGTGATGTTATTACAATTGTGTACATGTTTGGTTTGGATCTCGAGAGGCTCAGATAAGTTTTGGATAGGCTACGGACCATTTTGAACTTAAAAAATTGTTGATTTTTAGCTATTACTGGTGTTTGATGCTTTGTGCTTCGCGATTGCAAATCTACTCTCGGGATCGCGAAGGGGAACCTACGGCTAGGACGGATTTCTTCTTTGCGAACACGGGGAATTGGTCGCTGACGCGAAGCAGTGAAGAGCTTACCCTTCGCGAACGCGACCTTCCTCATGCGAATGTAGGTGTTGGCTCGTGAACACGAAGGTAGGGGGAGCAAGCCTACATGAACACGAAGGGTGGCTCGCAAACGCGAAGGCCGTTTTGGCTGTTGTGCATCGCGACCGCGTCAGGTGCTTCGCGAACGCGAAGAACACCTGACGCCCAGTGATTTAAGCTTTCAAAAGTCGAGATTTGAGTAATTTTTCACCATTTTCAAGTTTGAGCTAAGAGGTTTTTCATCCCCACTTCATTGGTTAGTAGATTTTAATTTGTCATTACATTTCCATAAACATCCATTGATTTTAATTTTTAATCTAAGCTTTTTCATGGTTGAAATTACAGATATAGGTAAAAATTGGAAATTTTGAGAAATTGAGATTTAGACCTCAAATTGAGGTCGGATTTCAAAACTGATCACATAACTAGGCTCGGGGTGAATGGGTAATTGAGTTTTGGTCCGAATCTCAAGTTTTGACCAAGCAGGACCAGTGTTGACTTTTGTTGACCTTTTCCAAAATCACTAAAAATTGAATCTTTTTCACTCGCAGGAAGTTTATAAAGTCTATTTTGAATTTTTTTAAACTACATTTGGCTAGATTTGATTGGGTTAAGGCTAATTCTAGAGGAAAAGATGCAGTTGTGCCTTGATTTGGTTGCAGAGCAAGGTAAGTGTCCTGGTTAACCTTAACCTGAGGGATTAGGATTTTTTGGTCTATTTGCTATGTGTATTATGTGTGGGGACTACGTATATGTGAAGAGACGAGTATATATGCGCTGTCATTGGGTTAAAGCATGCGGGCAAAAATTATTTCTTTGTATTATATTATTTCATTAACTATGTTTTCCATGCTTAGGTTAGAATATTACTTTGTAATCATTCGCCTCATATTTATTGTTCATTTTGAATATGTTGGAAATTTTGGAAGTTGAGTTTATTATCTTGGCATTATAATTGAAGTGAAATTGCTTTCCGCCTTTCATTTGTCATACGTATTTGTATTGTTGCTTGGTGAGGAAGAGTGAAAAGCACAAAGGGTATTTGTCATGCCTTATTTGCATTCATTATCATATAGTGAGAGGTGGAAAGGATTAAAGCACGAAGGGTGATGCCGTGCCAGAGAGTAAAAGCACGAACGGTGATGCCGTGCCATTTTATTTATGATATTACATAGTGAGGATGAGAGTAACGAAGGCTGATGTCGTGCTATCTTTATTTCATTGCCTTATTTGATTTCGGATTGGTGCTTTACTTGGTTACTTCGTTGCGTATTTCGCAAGATGTTATTTGGTGATCTTGTTCTTGCCGTTCTTATGATATTCTCCCATTTCGCATGTCCCCTCCCAATTAATACTTTACTGTTCTACTTGTTATTTGTTGCTTTATAGATATATTTGTACAGGATTTTATGTGTCTTGTTATAGCCTCGTCAATACTTCCTCGAGGTTAGGATCGACATTTACAAAGTACATTGGGTCTATTGTACTCGTGCTACACTTATGCACTTCTTGTGCGGATACTGGTATTGGTCCCGGTGGTGTTTAGAGGTACGTCTGCTCGGATCATATTTTCTTCGGAGACTTGAGGTAGAGTTGCTGGCGTTCGTAGACTCTGAAGTCCCCTTCCATTTCCTATCTCTACTGTTTGTCTCATTGGAACAGTTGTATTTATTTCAAATTATACTTGTAGACTTCTAGTTGTTCATGTACTAGTGACACCAGATTTCTGGGATTGAGTTAGACCGTACTGTGTTATGGGTTTATTTCATGTATTTCAGCTTTAATCATCGTTAATAATTGTTGTTATTCTGTTTTGAACTGTTTAATTATTTAATTGGTTAACTAATGTTGGCTTGCCTAGCGAGTGGATGTTAGGCGTCGTCACGGTCCCGAAGGTGGGATTTCGGGTCGTGAAAATAGTCAAGAGGATGGCATAGACTATGATAAGACTTTTGCTCCAGTTCCAAGATTGGAAGCAATTGGGCTTCTTACAGCCTTTGCTGCTTACATGGAATTCACTCTCCATCAAATGGATATCAAAAGTGCCTTCCTCAATGGCTATCTAAAGTAAGAAGTGTTTGTCAAGCAACTTCTTGGTTTTGAAAAAAAGGAATGTCCTGATCATGTGTACAAGTTTGATAAGGCACTTTTTGCGCTCAAGCAGGCCCCAAGAGCATAGTATGAAAGATTGTCCAATTCTTGCTTGAGCAAGGTTACAAGAGAGGTAAAATTGATAATACCTTATTCTTGAAAGAAAAAGGTAAAGATCTCTTGATTTTTCAGATATATATTGATGATATAATCTTTAGAGCAACAACTGATAGGTTAAGTAAATAATTTGCTAAGCTAATAAGGAATGAATTTTAAATGAGTATGATAGGTGAGATAAATTTGTTTTTAGGCTTACAAATTAAACAAAATCAAATGGAACTATGATCCATCAACAAAAGTATGTGAAAGAATAGCTCAAAAGGTTTAAAATGGAAGATTCCAAAGAAATTGGCACTCCTATAGCAATAGCCACGAAATTGGACTTGGATGAACGTTGATCAGAAGATGTATAGGGGAATGATTGGCTCTTTGTTATATCTCACTGCTAGTAGACCAAACATTATTTTCAGTGTAGGTCTTTGTGCTAGATTTCAGGCAAATCCAAAGGAGTCTCACTTAAAGGCAGTTAAGAGGATCTTGAGATATTTAAAAGGCACAACTGATTTTTGCCAATGGTATCCAAAAGGTAGTAATTTTGATTTAGTGGGATATTCTAATGCTAAATATGCAGGCTTTCTTGTGGATAAAAAGAGTACTTCAGGTATGGCATACTTTCTTGGTTCATGTCTTGTATCTTGAGCCACCAAAAAGCAAAACTCTATGACTTTGTCTACTGCTGAAGGTGAGTATGTGGTTGTTGCCTCATGTTGTGCTCAACTGTTGTGGATTAAACAACTATTAATGGATTTTGGAATTGATGTGACATGTATACATATCTTTTATGATAATACTAGTGCAATCAGTATGACCAAGAACTCGGTTCATCACAAAAGAACTAAGAACATAGATGTTAGGCATCATTTTCTGAGGGAAAATTTTGAGAAGGGTTTAATAACTATGGAATTTTGTGCTACTGATAAGCAAATAGCTGACATCTTCACAAAAGTTTTGAGTAGGGATCACTTTGAAAGGAACGGGTTAGAATTAGGAATGATTAAGATCACTTAAAAAAATCAGTTCGAATTCAATGATTGGTTAGATAATTTATGAAATAGTTAAATTAGCATACTCTTGTGTCATGTACTAAAATGTCTCACTGATGTCTAATCATATTACCCATATTTTCTTAAAAGAATCAGTCTTACACAAGAGAACTTTTAGTGAAAAACCTGGTTCATCGAACTTATAATGTATGTATTCTACACTCCGCATGAGCTGAAATAACTGCATATGAGTCATGATCTGAAAAGAGTCCCACTTTATCCTAAACTCTTTTTTAAACCAATCAGTTACAAACGAACTAGTTTCATCAAGATATCCACGCGCCATAATTGCTGAAATTTTTGGGGAAGAGTCCAACGTCTTTTCAAACCAAAATTCCCAATGCGAAAAGACTTCTAAACTCCAAAAACCTGCCGTTAGACACTCAACATTTCCCTCTTTAAATTGATCTGACCTTACCCCTTTTCTTCATCTCATATTTTCTAAAAGATCAAAACACCAAAAACCCTTAATCTCTCTCAAAGTCTCTCAACCTTCCAAACTGATAAAATGGTAAACACATATGAAAACCTCAAGAATTCAAAAAATCTTTCTTCACCATCCAAAGAACCTTCACCTACACCTTCAACAAACCTCCAAGAAATTGCATGTCAAGATGCTTGCACGCAATACAGTGGCAAAAAGAGAACACGCAAAGAAATGGAATGAGATGCTACAAACCAATCAAGAAAAAGAACCCCAAAAAATGATGAGTCCTTTAAGTTCTGCAGTTGAGGGGGAAGAACAGTTTCATTTGAAACTGAACAAGTAACTTCTGAGTTAAAAACTTCTGTTGTTGCTTCTGAAATTGCAGAGAATCTTGAAAATAGGTTTGTGTTTGTTGGTTCTTTGCTGGTGTAGAAACTGTTGGTAATTGGTGGTAAAAATAGAAAAGAAAAAGAGAGTGAGGTTGTTGAGGCAGATGTGAGGGGAAGTGAAAAAGAAAGAATGGTTGGATCTACTTCACCCACTCTTGCTGGTTTGAATGAAGAAACTGGGGCAATAGTTTTTTTGGAGTGAAGAGAGTGCTGATGAGGAAGAAATTATTGAAAAAGAAGGAGAAAGTGGCTCTGGGGACACTACTGCAGCAGAGGGGCTGGTTAGGTTGAGGAAAAGGTTCCAAGAACCTTGTTCCTTCTAGAAAGGAACTCTTTTATAATTTTCTGCAGAAAGTATCTGACAATTACAACCCAAAGAAGAAGAAGAGTGCATGAGTAAGAATACCTGAAAAGTCAATGGGTGGCAAGAAGAGAAAGGATGCCCCTTTCTATCCCTACAGAGACTCCTCCCACAAGAGGAAGAACTACAAGGAGCCAGAACAAGCAGAGTGGGGCCAACTTGAAAAAGTTCTTAGCTGAAAGTTCCAAGAAAGATACCGTCAAGGGGAAGAAGAAAGTTTGAGAAACAAGTGAGGCAATTCAGATAGATAAGATGGACCTGGTCTTTCAAGATGACGAGACAGAGGAAGTGGGAGTGATCACTCCTAGTTCTAAGAAAAGAAAGACTTCTAAGAAGAAGTCACTAGAAAAGTCGCTAAGGCAGAAGACTCTGTCATATCCAAGAGAACCAGGTCTACTAGAAAATCTAAGAAAGTTCTAGTGGTAGAGGAAGAAAGTAAAGAAGAAACTGATCATGAGGAAGATAATGTGGTTAAGTTTCAAAAAAGAACCATTTTGATGGGGGAGACTCCTTAGTGATTTGGATGAAGAAGGAATGGTCCTGCTGCTGGAAAAATTGAAGTTACAAGGTTGGAAGGACATGGTCCTTCAGTAGGAAGGAAGATTGGCCAAGGCTGAAATTGTGAAATTTTTCGCCAACTGTGAGGTTGAAAATAGAAGGGTCACCAGTGAGGTGAAAAGAGTGAAAATAAACTTTGATGACAAGGAACTTGGGTAGATACTAGGTATACCAGCTGAGGGGTATAATGACTATACAAAGTTGAAATAGCCTAGTCTAGATGATCTTCCTACCTCACTGGCCAACACCGAGAAATTTGTTGATAGGGACTTGGAGCAAGAACCTAGAGCTGTGTACAAAAGTGAAATGAAGCCCTCTCACATCTTTTTGAGTTTGTGAACAAGTTAGTTCCGCCCAGGTAGGAAAGAAGGCATATGGCAACCTTCATAGATCTGGTCTTTATGGAATGCCTAGACAGGAGGAAGCAGATCAATTGGCTAGGGTTCATAATCCAACTTCTTCATAGGGTTGTTTGTGGCACCAAGACTCATGACATTCCCTATGGTTTTGTCCTAACTGTTGTGCTTGCCTCCTTTAAGGTTCCCCTCAAGAAATGGGATATTTGTACTAGTAAAGACTATTTTAGGGCCGAAACTTTGACTGATTGTGACTACCAAGTCCAAATTGTGCCCAAAGAACCTAGTTCATCTAAGAGGGTACTTAAGAATAGCAAGGTTAAAGCATTGGAGCAGGAGAGTGGGGCTAAGGATGCTGAGATTGAAAAGGCTGAAGAAACGGTTGGCTGAAGTAGAAGCTGAGAGAGACTCTCAAGTTTGAGCTTGCAAAGGAGAAAGAGAAGAATGAGGGTATTCTTCAAGATATGTTGAAACTGCTTCAAGTCAAGAATCAAGAACCTGGTCCTTCCCCGTCCAAATCGTTCCTAGCCCAATCGTAACTAGTGACCCAAGTGGGAGTTCTATGTTTTTGCTCATGGTTCTATATTTTTTGTTTTTTCTTATGCTTTGTAGTAGGAGCTTATCAATTAATGAAATTCACTGCTTTTTCTCTAATTTATTGTTGATATTTCTTAGATGGCTAATATCCTTAGATTGAAACAGAGAAAATTTTGAATTCCTAATTGCATTTGAAGTAGCCCAGTGGCCATGAGTAATATTTGTTAAAATCTGGTTACTTGACTCAATTATCCAATTTTTCGATGATACCAAAAGGGAAAATATAAGGTGTATTTTTTCTTTGGACTGTGATGTTTATAGCCTAATAAACCTGGTCCTTGATGATTTGTGACTGTAAATGAGAAAGTGTTCTGACATTGTGTTTGATGTTGAGCTGAGTTGAAACAGGTTTCACGCTTCTGAAAAGCACAAAGTTTGTCATCATCGAAAAAGGAGGATTTGTTGACCTGGGCGGTTTTGATTTTGATGATTGATAAAAGAATACATGCATGAACTAGGTTCATGGACGCTGTACACAGGTTACGATCAGATTCAAGCAAAAGGCATACACATGCAAGGGATAAGTATAAGTGGTTATTTCTGATCATTCATGAAAGAAAAGATTGCATATTTGATAAAGAGCAGGACTCCATACTTGAAGAGAACTCTATCCAAGATAAGGAAAGAGTTAGAAGTTGAAGTTAACTAGAACTCTTCCACCAGGGAAGAGTAAACATCAGATTTCTAGTTAATCCTAATCCAACTAACTAACTAATATATATATATATATATATATATATAT
>MCJB01022629.1:103812-171021 GCA_002018475.1 Nicotiana obtusifolia | reverse complement strand
ACCACACCCTCCAAACTACTTTTTCCCTTAGTCACAAAAGTAAATCATTTTGTATTTATTCTAGCAGTATCCGCAAGGTAATAATCAAGATAGCTTTGTACAAGAAATTAATTTTTTGTAATATTAATTATGTTAAATTATTTTGTATCTGATTTATACATAGTAACAATAAATTTCATACAACTAATTATATATTATACAACTTATTTATAACTTTCATACATTATTTTTACCCAGTTATATACAACTACAATATCATACAACTTAAATATAATTTTATATAAATTTTATACAATAATGTCTTTTGTATATATTTTGTATCTGATTTGTATATATTTTGTCTGTGATGTGTGCTTCTTCTTCTTCTTCTTCGAGTTTCAATCTGAAATTCAACCAAAATCAAATCTAATCTTCACGAAAACACACTCAAATTGAGATATAAACTCCAAACAGTATTCTTAATTGTTTGCAACAACACCCAATCCAAACAAATAATGGTTTTTGAAAACTCAAATTCGATTTCAAAGCCTAAAGCTTTTTAATGGCTGTCAATGGTGGAGATTCAATGATGCAGGACAACCTTATCAAGCTACATTCATACCATCAATATCGGATAAGACAAGAAAAGGCATTGGTTAGCCTTGGAGAAGAGCCAAGCGTCCATAAATCTTGCTATGGACGAATCTTGCGTTGAAGATGTACATTTGTGTTTATGTTGTATTATATTGTTGCTATAGAAGACATTGATTCTTACTTAAGGGGTCCTGCGTGACTATTCTTTAAACTTAGCCAAATTGTGGCCTTTTTGTTAATTAGTTGTTTCCTAGTTGATTTAGGTTAACTAGTTATTCTTTTCCTAGTTGAGTTAGGTAAAGGCTCATTCTATATAAGCCTAAACACTTCATTATTTTGACACCTTTTTGACATTATTTTCAATCAAAAACGGCAGCAACATTGCTCCCAAAAATCGTGTGAATTAACTTGTCCAATTTTGGTGTGATTCAAAATTGAACTTGTTCCTTTGTTTGGTCGAACAATTTGCAAGATCATCGTTATCTTGAGGGTCGTTCGTATAGCATAGGTACTCCTTGATTTCATCAAGAAGGTAAGTAGACTAGTTCCTACTTGTTGTCTTGATAATTCATAGAGCGTCTTGCTTCTATCTTTTGTTTTCTTGTTTTCGCTTTTTAAGCATCAGTTGGTATCAGAGCAATTATATTGCATCAGTTGGTATCAGAGCTTGGAACGGGTTTGTTTCTATAATCCCAATGCTGTTCTTCGTGCCTTAGTTTTAGGTTCTAATTCTTAAATTTCGTTTTTGAAAAAAAAATATGACTGAAAAAAAAAAGAGAGAGAAAAACCGATAATTGTTGCTGATTGAAGTTGCTTAAACATCTAGGGTTGAAATCTTGAATACTTGATCGTTTAAAAATCGTTCTTGAAACCCTAGTTGAAATCTTGAAGTAAATTGAATTGCTAGAAGAATTATCAATAGTTCTTGGTTGGATTCTTGAAGGTGCATGATTAAATCTTGAAAATCTTGAAGTTCTTGGAGTTAAAATTGAAGTTCTTGAAGAGTTTTACGTTGTTCTTGAAGAGGTTCTTGAATCATCAAACGTTCTTAACAAGATTGCCTTGAAGTTCTTGAACTTTAATTTGTTGTTCTTGAAAGAGCATTGTGAAAAACGTGGGAGAGGGCCTAAGAAGTGATAGGAAGGCCGAATTTGGGGAGGAGAAAGGAGGAGAATAGGAAACCTTAATTCTAATCAAGAAGGAAACAACTCCCAATCCAAAAGGAAGAAGTTTCAAGGAGTTGAAATTCTATTTGGACAAGGAGAAGAGGGGCTAATTTGTGTTGGAAAAGGAAGGGGGGGCGAATTCCTAAAGGGTTAGGGAGAGGGGATTGGTCTTCTCCAAACTAAAGTAGGAAAGCTTCTAAAACTTCCTCCTTCCACTAATTTCGAAATTCTTTCTTAATTACACTACTTCTAATTAGTAATTCTTATGTAATTCCTACTTATGTAATTACTAATCTTTGAGCTTGTAGGACCTCATGCTAAAACTCAGAATTTTCACTTACATAGATAATTATTGGCTTCTTGTGCTCACTTAAAAAGTTGTCCGCCTATCGAGTCACATAAACTCACTCACCCCGAAGAAACTATAGATCTTGTGAACTTGAAAGGTCGCTAAGGAACTTGGTCAATTAGAGGAAGCCAATTTGAAGACAAGTGTGAAATCCTACCCGAAAATTTGAGTGAACCCAAGAGTCATTCAAAAAAAGTGAGAGAGAGTATTTTTGACTAACCTTAACACATTCTCTAGTCTTGTTTCTTTTGCAGGTACATGGCTACGGAAGGAGAAAAGGTTGTGACTGACATTACTTTGGCCGAAATCTTGGCCGAATTAAGGGCAATTAACGGCCGATTGAAGAACATAGAAAGATCCTCTAGCAATCAGAAGCACGCCGGAGAAGGAACTAGTGATGGTTCTACCTTAAGACCTGAACATGATTGTACTGTTTGTGAGGTGGAGAGTGACGAGGAAATTGAGGAAGATAAGAGAGCTGATTTGGTTGAGTGCGACGATGAAGTTTCTACTAACGTTCACCCCTTGCCTAGTGTTGTTAGTGATGTTTTGCAGGAATACAGGGACATGTTTCCCGAGGAGATGCCGAGTGGACTACCTCCATTGAGGGGGATAGAACACCAAATTGACTTTGTTCCAGGGTCACAAATTCCGAACAAACCCGCATATCGAAGCAATCCAAAGGATACTAAGGAGTTGCAACGACAAGTGGATGAGCTATTGAGTAAGGGGCTAGTTCGAGAGAGTCTAAGTCCGTGTGCCGTACCCGTGATCTTGGTTTCAAAGAAAGACGGCACCTGGAGGATGTGTGTTGATTGCCGAGCCGACAACAAGATAAGGTAAAGTATTGTCATCCTATCCCTAGGTAGATGACATGCTAGATGAGTTATGTGGTTCAAGTGTGTTTTCTAAGATTTATCTTAGGTCCCGTTACCACCAAATCTGTATGAAACTGGGTGATGCGTGGAAAACTGCATTCAAGACCAAGTTTGGTCTATATGAATGGTTGGTGATGCCTTTTGATCTCTCCAACGCACCTAGTATGTTCATGCGATTAATGAATCATGTGCTTAAACCATTTCTTAATAAATTTGTGGTTGTATACTTTGATGATATCCTGATTTATAGTAGAAGTTTAGATGACCATGTTGATCACTTAAGGCAAGTGTTTGAAGTATTAAGAGCCGAAAAGTTATATGTTAATTACAAGAAGTGTGCCTTTTGTGTAGAGAAAACTGTATTTCTTGGATTTGTTGTAAGTGTCAATGGTGTTGAAGTAGATGAATCTAAGGTAGAAGCTATTAGAGACTAGCTTACTCCTACTACTGTTTCACATGTTAGAAGTTTCCATGGACTAGCTAGTTTCTACAGACACTTTGTTAAAGACTTTAGCACCATAGCAGCACCGCTCACAGAGCTGGTGAGAAAGGACATGCCTTTTGTGTGGGGGGAGCCGCAAGAGGGTGCCTTCCAAGAGTTGAAACGTAGGCTTAGTTCTGCCCCGTTGTTACAATTACCTAATTTTAGTAAGGCGTTTGAAATTGAGTGTGACGCCTCGGGGGTGGCAATTGGAGGTGTTCTTATGCAAGATAGGAAGCCTATTGCCTATTATAGTAAGAAGTTGAAGGGAGCTGCCTTGAATTACTCTACGTACGACGAAGAGTTGTATGCGCTCGTGAGAGCTTTAGCTCATTGGCAACATTACCTATGGCCTAAGGAATTCGTAATTAGGAGTGATCATGAGTCCCTCAAACATCTTAGGGGTCAAGAGAAACTAAATAAACGACATGCCAGGTGGGTAAAGTTCATTGAGAGTTTCCCTTACGTGGTTCATTACAAGAAGGGAAAGAAGAATGTAGTAGCTGACTAGGAAGTTTGCTTTGGATATCACGTTAGCGTCTATGTTGATGGGTTTTGAGAGTATTAAGTCTATGTATGAGCATGACCCTAAACTTAAGAGTGTGTATGATGCCATTACTAGTGGCCAGCGGATTGAGAAGTATCAGTGGCATGATGGGTACCTTTTTAAGAAGGGGAGAGTTTGTATACCCGAGTCCTCGTGGCGAGAGTTGTTGGTGCGTGAGGCGCATTGTGGGGGCTTGATGGGACACTTTGGGGTAGATAAGACTTTAGCTATATTAAGGGAACAATTCCATTGGCCTAAGATGAGGCGAGATGTCGAGAGAATCTGTGGAGCATGTTTTTAGTGTAAAAGAGCTAAGTCTAGGTCTAATAATCATGGTTTGTATACTCCCTTAACCGTTCCTACTAGTCCTTGCGTAGATATTTCGATGGATTTTGTGATGGGGCTGCCGCGATCTAGGGGTGGTCATGATAGCATTTATGTGGTTGTAGATAGATTTTCTAAGATGGCTCATTTCATTCCTTGTAAAAATGTGATGATGCACAACATGTTGCTTCTTTGTTCATTGCTAATGTATTAAAGTTTCATGGTGTGCCTCGAACTATTGTTAGTGATCGGGATGCTAAGTTTTTGAGTCACTTTTGGAAGTGTTTGTGGGGTGCTCTTGGCACCAAATAGTTATTTTCTACATCACATCATCCACAGACTGACGGTCAAACTGAGGTTGTTAATCGCACCTTGGGAGCTCTTCTTCGAGCTTTGACCAAAGGGAAGTCCGGCACTTGGGCTGACCGATTACCTATTATGGAGTTTGCATATAATAGAACTGTTCATCGCATGACTAGCATTACTCCATTTGAATGTGTTTATGATTTTAATCCTTTGATACCACTTGATCTTGTTCCTTTGCCGAGAGATGCAGTTATTAGCGTTGACGGAGAAAACCGGGCAGTTGCATTACTCGAATTACATGCTAAGGTGAGGAAAACTTTGGAGGATGCTTATGAAAAGGTAGCGGTCAAGAAGAATAAAGGAAGGAAAAAGCTGGACTTAAAGAAAGGTGATTGGGTTTGGGTGCACTTCCGAAAGGAAAGATTTCCGAACCATAGGAAAGGGAAGTTGGCTCCGCGAGGAGATGGACCATTTCAAGTGTTGCAGAAGATCAATAATAATGCTTATGTCATAGATCTGCCTGATGATTATGATGTCTCTAAGACATTCAATGTAACTGACTTGACTCCTTGTGTTGCTTTGAAATATGAAGAAGGTTCGATTTCGAGGACGAAATCTTCCCAAGAAGGGGAGGATGATGCAGGTCAACCTGATCAAGCTACGTTCATTCCATCAATGTCGGATAAGACAAGAAAAGGCATTGGTTAGCCTTGGAGAAGAGCCAAGCGTCCATAAATCTTGCTATGGACGAATCTTGCGTTGAAGATGTAGTTGTGTTTATGTTGTATTATATTGTTGCTATAGAAGACATTGATTCTTACTTAAGGGGTCCTGCGTGACTATTTTTTAAACTTAGCCAAATTGTGGGCTTTTTGTTAATTAGTTGTTTCCTAGTTGATTTAGGTTAACTAGTTATTCTTTTCCTAGTTGAGTTAGGTAAAGGCTCATTCTATATAAGCCTAAACACTTCATTATTTTGACACCTTTTTGACATTATTTTCAATCAAAAACGGCGGCAACATTGCTCCTAAAATTGTGTGAATTAACTTGTCCAATTTTAGTGTGATTCAAAATTGAACTTGTTCCTTTATTTGATCGAACAATTTGCAAGATCATCGTTATCTTGAGGATCGTTCATATAGCATAGGTACTCCTTGATTTCATCAAGAAGGTAACTAGACTAGTTCCTACTTGTTGTCTTGATAATTCATAGAGCGTCTTGCTTCTATCTTTTGTTTTCTTGTTTCCGCTTTTTATATTGTATCAGTTGGTATCAGAGCAAATTATATTGCATCAGAGAGTCAAACACCTTCAAAATCTATTGATTGACAATTTCAATTTGAATACCAATTATGCAACATGAAAGGAAGTTGCTAAGTTAAAACGATTGAAATTCATTGATTAATTCCATTAAAACGCTATACAACAAGAAAGCATAAAAAATAGAAAACATCAAATGAAGAAAAATTGGGGGGAAAACAAAGAAGGAGAATACAGAGACGAAGAGAGAGAGAGAGAGAGAGAGAGAGAGAGAGAGAGAGAAAGAGAGAGTGGGCAAGTATAAAGAAATAAAGAAATAACTAATATTCCTTATTCAATCCCTAAGATAAAGGGATACTCATTTAAAACTTATTTGTATATAATTGATAAATTATATATGACTATATAATTAAATTGAAACATGAGTAGGGAGAGTAATAAAGTTTCAAATAGTATATAGGAAGGTAACAATCCCTAAAACTAAAACACAGAAATATGCACCAACATTTTCTGGCCCAATGATCAGAATCTTTTATTAAGATAAATGCAATAGGTAGATGTAAAGCAGTTAATGGCTGGGATCTATAAAGCCAATATTTGAACACAAAAACTTCACAAGCAACTGGAACTATGTGTTTGTACATGAACGTTCTTGACGTTTGAGATGTGAGAATGGGCAATTAGACCTAAATTAATGAATTGGGCTTCCCCAAGGCAAAATCCTTCTTATGCAGCCACCCAACCCAACCCAACCCAACATTTACCGGTATGCAGCAACAGACGGCTAATGTAGAAACCAAAACTGGAAAGGTCAGTTAGACATGTATAAGTTAATCTGCTATTTGGATCCTATGAGGTCAGACAAAGTGCTCCGTTGGATATTCATTTGCATAACCATTATAAATATAGCCTCTCCCCCTTCCTTATGCCTCTGCTCGCGATCAAGACAAACTCTACTTTCACCATTAACATCAAATCTTACACACTTCACATTTTGCTTCTTCTTCCCATCCCTGCATTAGAGGAAAATATCCATCATTCAGATACTGATTCCAAATATGAGGCATACATTTAGGCCTACTTGAGATATAATGCACCTCAGTATTAATACCTCAACTTTTAGCAGAGTGCATTAAGTTTATGATGAGATCACCATATATTCAGAAACCTTCTTTTGGAGACAATGAAAAACTTTTGACATGATTTAGTGTATAATACCAAAATATATCATAGCATTAGAGGACGAAATGAAGAAGAGAGCTCAAAAGGAGAAGTATTAGATGGATGGAATATGAACATACGGAGTGTGGTTGTTTATGCCATTGATGAACCGAGCAATGTTGCTGCTTTTATCAGGACAAATGACAAGGCTTTTTGAAGGATCACCACCAGCTTAAAAGAGTCATCATGCTATCTCCATCATCAGTCTCCCGATTCTTCAAATAGTCAACATCTCCAACATACTCTGTAATATTTGTCAAGTCTCTTATGAACATGTCTGCTTCCACAGTAAATCTGATGAATGAGAACAAACAGATCATTTTCAGCCTCCAAATAGGAAATATTTAATGAAATGTTGATTTTTGAATAAGTTGGAAAAGAAGTTTAGAATGTCTACCCTTCTTTGGGATCAAAAACAACCATAAGAGGTGTCCATTCACCCCGTTCCACCATCTTCTTGCATAGATGCAAAAGTTTCTATATCATCTTTTGATAACACCTGTAGTTGAGAAATATAACAAAAGTCTTAAAATGTAGAATGAATCAAGTAACACACAATGCGAAAGCAGCTTGAGTTTTTCTGACCAAAAGAATATTTAAAATCCTTAAAAGATGTCTCCTTTTTTAGTTACTTTTGACATTTACAGTTGCTATTGCTTTCTTCTTTGGCAAATATTTAGATTACGTAGAAATCAAAAGGGGTATGTTTTACAAAGTGATAAAGCAAAATTGTAGTAGTATATTTTTTGAACTGCTGCTTTTGGTATTTCCAAATCTTAGTTCATCATTACCATGCCAACTCTGAAGTCTAACACATTTCTTTGGCCAAAATATAATGTTGCCAATATTTCTATGTTTTACTATACCTGCATCCCGTCTTGTTCAAGTGCAGCACGATTAGCTGATCTTGCAGCCATGCCTGACATATAAGTAAGCTCATTACTGAATTCTGCTCCAGCTGTTGTCAAAGCCGTAGCAAGAGACGCCATTTGTTCCAGTCTCCTGGTAGGATCCTCACAAGGATTGAAGGGAAGCAATCTTCTCCTCTTCTTCGACACTACCAAGCTACTGCTACTACGTTTTCGTTTCTTCTGGCAATCTATAGAAACAAAAGCAACGAAGGATCAAGATCACTCATTTTTCAAGTAATAAGAGGCATGGAGAGGTAATGAAACCATAAACAAATGAAGAACACACTGACGAGACCTTGAAACGACTTTTACCTGGATTAAGCTTGTCAATTGAATTTGTTGGTCTCTGAATCCGGAAAAAATCAACAATTTTTGTCTGAACAAGAGGAAATTCTGCATATCAAAGGAAAATGTAGCTATCAATCACCAAAAGGAATAGGTTTGAACCAATTATGGGGTATCATCACTTATATTTCTCCCAACATGGAAATAGAAAAATTCAAGATACATATGTTTTACATGTTGTGAATTCTGTTGTTGCAATCACACTACTAGAAATCCGGAAAAAAGCGACCAACGTTGATCTGTAAAGAAAAGCGACCAACTTTGGTCGCTAAACTGGTGAAAATAATAAAATAATAATTTTAAATACATTAGCGACCAAGGTTGGTCACTGTTTGGTCGATAATTTCGTCAAACTGTTGACCGGACTGGTCAGACTTGCTTGGTCAAAGAAATACTCAGATTAGTGACCAACGTTGGTCGCTTAAAGGGACCCACTTATAAAAGTTTTAATAATTATAAAATTATTTAAATCAAATTATAAAATATAAATAAGTAAAATCTAAAATTAGCGACCAAAGTTGGTCGCTAACTAAAGAGTAAACAGATAGAGACCAACTTTGGTCGCTAATTTGGGACCCAATTATAAAATTTTAATAAATATAATTTTATTNAATATTTTAAATATTATATGAAATATAAATAAATCTGATTTAAATTTAGCAACCAACTTTGGTCGCTAATTTTAAATTATGTATAATTAGCGACCAAAGTTGGTCGCTTTTCAGGTCAATATCGATCAAAATTAAAATCACTTTTGCATTTACTATCTAAATAATATAAAATAAGCCGTTAACACTTTTATAATACAAGTGTTGAATAGACTAAAATATACTCTAACATGCTATATATGCAGTTAAGTAGTACTACGAAGCGTGTGTGCATATCCATATATATATATATATATATATAAAAGAACATGAAGCGCTCGAAACACAGGGACGGGTTCTTTTAGGTATTGATACACTTGTAAATTGATTCATCGACTTATAACCTACTCATATGCATGTATATATATTAACAATAAATTAAAATGTCTCGACTTATATTAATATATATATATATATATATATATATATATATATTAAAGCTATATTCGATATAATATTAGCTAATGCACTAATACTTAGTGCATAGTATAGTATAGTATAGTATATATATACTAAGAGTATACTATAGTATATATATATTAGCTTATATACTATATACTATATTATACTATATATATCGAATATACTTGATATATAATACACTATATTATATATATAGTATAGTGTATTATATAATACGCTATACTATACACTTAGTATATATAATACACTTAGTATATATATACTATGCTATACTATGCACTAAGTATTAGTGCATTAGCTAATATTATATCGAATATAGCTTTTATATATATATATATATATATAGCTTGGTTAATGCACTAATATACTATATACTATATTATACTATTTATATATATCGAATATAACTTTAATATTTATATAAATATATATATATACACACACACACACACACACTATACTATGCACTTAAGTATTTATAATAGACTATACTATATCTAAATATATATACTATACACTTAGCATATATAATAGACTTAATATATATAATACACGTAGTATATATAATACACTATACTATACACTTAGTATATATAATACACGTAGTATATATAATCGACTATACTATAGCGACCAAAAATAGCGACCAACGTTGGTCGCTATTTTCAATTTAATTTTTGTAGTTATCAATCAACGTTGGTCGCTATTTTTGATTTCTTTTCTAATTTTCAGAGACAAAATCGGGATTTTTCTCATTTCTCTTATTTCCCCAAAATTTCCCCAACTCTCTCTTTCCCTCCCCTTCTCTATTTCACTCACCCAAATCTCATCCCCCACCCCGCGCCACCACTGCCCCTTGCTTGCAGCCGCCTCGCCGCCCACTGCTCGCCGGCCATCACCAATGTCGCCCCTCTCTCTCTCCTTCTCCACCTAAAAAATGTCAAGGTTAGAATTATAACCTTCAATCTTTGTTATTTCTAGTGTGTGTGTTATAATATTTGATGTATTGCAGTTTATTGTTTCAATTAATGTTTTAATTCTTTGAACATTGTATTTTATTGAGGATTAAGGTTTAGGTCTTGTTTTAATTAGTCTTTTTTTATTTGTTTCTTGGTTTGTTTGCCACTTCTTGCATTATGTTTCCTCTGTATTTCCAGTTCAATTGCTGGTGAGTTCACTCTCGCGTTTCTGAAAGATCGATGGTTCACTTGTTACATATATATCTGCTTTTTAAGATGATTCTTGAGTTGGAATTTTGGGATGGTTCGCTGGTGACATACCTTTGCACAGTGTGCGTAGGTCTGATTATTTTAAGTTGAAAGTTTAGAATGTTTTATGGTCATGTACTAATGGCTTCTTTAGACCTATGGGCCTAATGAATACGCATGTGTTAATTGCATGGATCATGTGAATATTGTCCAATTATCTGCTCATCTTTGTTGACTCTCACAACTTATTTTTATTACTCTAGGAAGATGACAAAGGTTGGAATTTTAGGTTCAAATATATGATCATGATCTTCTTTCTGCTTTAGTAAGCATATCTTTTACTTCTCTTTTGTATGAATTGAACTTTTAGTTTATAAATTGAACTTTTTTAGTTTGTAAATTAAAAATTTAGGATATGAATTAAAATTTTAGGATATGAAATTAATTAACTAAAAAAAGATTAGGATATGAATTAACTAAATTAATTTCCTCTTGTTTTATTTGTATAGATGGAACATCGTACTTGGATGTACAATAGGAATTATCCTAATCGACAGGGATTGAGGGAGGATTTTGTAGAAGGGTTGGATGACTTTATTAGACATGCAATGTCACTTCCACCGTACCTAACTGAAGGAGTAATTAGGTGCCCTTGTGTTAGGTACGACTGTATGAAGTTTGGAAAACCGGATGAAGTTAAGCATCATCTTTATAGAAGGGGGTTTATAGAAAATTACTTTGTGTGGACTAATCATGGAGAGATCGATGGTAGCTATGGGATATTTCGTAACATGGTTGTGGGTGAAAGTAGTAGGTGGTGGAGAATACAAATCGTGATTCTAGAATTTATTATATGGCTGCGGATGCTTTTGGGATGCACTTAGGGGGTGATTCCAATGAAAATGTTGAACAAACTCCTAATGATGAGGCAAAACGTTTTTATGAACAATTAGAGGAAGCTAGTTGTCCACTACGTAACGGAAGTCCACACTCTGAGTTGTCTGTTGCAATTAGATTACTAAGTATGAAATCTGATTGGAATATTTCTCAAGGAGCCATAGACTCTTTCATTGACCTTATGCGTGAACTAGTTGACCGTGATATCGAATTACCTGTTGATTTTTATAAGGCAAAGAGATTAGTTTCTAAGTTAGGACTTTCGTCAATGAGAATTGATTGTTGTGAAGATGGTTGCATGTTAGAAAATGATTTGGAACATCCTGAACACATATTGGAAGAAGTTGATATAAATGAAGTAATTACAGAAAACGAGGAAGAAGAATCAATTGATGAAGCTCAAACTAGTGAGGAAGAAGAATTCTCGGACAAGGAACTATACGTCGATGAGCTTTAAAAAGTTGGTTTCTTTAATAACTCTCGTTTATAGCTAGTTTCTTTATATGTTTCAATCTAAAAATGTATTATATTATGCAGATGACAGGCAAGGGTCGAGGTAACAATGATTTTACTAGTTCTCGGGGTCGAGAAAAGGCTAGGAAACCAAAGAGGGTAGAAGATAATACTCCATCTTTTCCTGCCTCTTCAGAGATGCCTATGTCTTTGCCTCCATCCCAGGGCTATTCTGAGCTGCCACAGCATCACCAGCCCTACACCTTCGTGCAGACACCAGGTCTTTCGTCACAGGGCCATAGGACTGTACGTCCGACATACAGTCCAGCTGCCGCACAACCACGTGGATCGCAGCCATCTGCATCGCATGGACCGCATCGATCCATGTCACATCCACATGGATCACAGGCATCAGTGTCACAGCCACTCGGGTCACAGCTATCAGTGTCACATCCCTTTGCGGCCCATATAGCTATGTCGCAGTCATAGGGCTCGCAGCCATCTTCATCTGGGAGTCCATCTATTTCAGGCCTTCGCCTGCGAGATACTAGCTCCGACCCCACTACACCTTCCACACATGCCTCTGATATACATGCTTCGGACGGTGATGCTGATGATGACGAGGAGGTGCATTATGATCAATATAGCAGGATCATCATAGTCCCTGTGGGTGATGGGTAAGAGTTATTTGTTATTTTTACGTTTATTATTTTGTACAGTTTTACTAAGATATTAATGTATTTTTTTTATTAAATTGCAAGTTCATCCCTAGTAATATTACTACAAGGATAATCACCAAAGCCACCAAAAAGCTTTATGATGGCCCTTATGCAGCGACTTGGAGTGATTTTCCATTCTCGCTGAAGGAGCAAATTTTCAATCAATTTAAGGTATAAATGTTCTTTTAAGCAGTACAATTATTTATATTTATGATATTTCCATCTAAATATGTATTACATATATATATATATATATATATATATATATATATATTCGATAAAAGCTTAGTGCATTAACACATAATTATTCAAAAGTTAAGTGCATTAATACTTAGCTTTTATTAGCTAATATTATATTCAATAAAATATTAGCTAATGCACTAATACTATATACTATATTATAAGCAGCTAATGCACTTAATTTTTGAATAATTATTAGCTAATAAAAGCTAAGTATAATATATCAAATATAACTTTTATGATATTTCCATCTAATATGATATTTCCATATAATAATTAACTTTTGAAATACAGAGCAAGTGTGTATGGGAACACCGCTATAGCGCGGATGTGGCTACAAATTTTCATCTCAAGGCTCGCAAGCGGTTGTTGCATTGTTTCTCCAAAGTTAGAAAGTTGAACCAGAAGCCTAGCTGGTTGCTTCAGCATTTATGGGAGGATTTGCAAAGGCAATGGCTTACAGCAGAGTTCTTAGAGAAGAACGAAAAAGGAAAGAAAACTCATGCATTTGAGAATGGAGGATCCTTGCACACTGGAGGTGGGATCAGCCTAGGGACAATAAAGAGAAGAATGGTACGTAATTGCTTAATTTATTTTAATTTTCAAAGTATATCTATTCTGTTTCTTAACTAAAATTTATGAGTTTTCAGGAAAAGAAGTTGGGGCGTCCGATGAAGCAAGATGAGCTATTCAAGGAGACTCATATTGTAAAGAAGAAGAAAAAGACGGATGAAGAAAGGTGGGTCGAGGGCCGAGCCTCGACTGTACATGTAAGTTTTCACTTTTCATTAAGTATTTTGATTTACTTTTATATAAATTTTGAAATACTAATTCAATGTAATTTTTCTTATAGGATCGCTTCACAGCTGAAGTGGAGGAATTCATACGCAGTCAGCCGCCTAATGAGTCGGGCGACCCAATCCAACCTTCGGACGAGGATGCTGAAGAATATGGACGCAGGCTGCTGGCGGTCCAAAATGGGGGAAGGTATACGGGCTTCCTACTAAGAAATTTCATCGCTATAAGTGTGGAATGCAAGGAATAGGGACTTCCTCGCAAGCCGAGCAACTTGATGGGGAGAGCCTCTCCTCTATGCGGGAGAGTGTGGCAAAGCTCACATCCGAGCTAGAAGCCGCCAAGAAAAGAGAAAAGATTAGAGATGCTCAGTACATTGGCATACAAGAGCAGCTCAAATCTCTCTTGGCTTCTGGCAGTTTTCCGATTCCCCGGTCTCGTGAGTCATCGCCAAAGGCTCGCCTTCCCCATGCTCGTTCCTCCCGTCCTCCCCATTATCATTTTTCCTGTCCTAGACAACTACACCCTTCTGCATATCGTCTTGTGATGAAAGTTCATCAGACAGTGATGATAATGATGTACAAACCAATCCTTGACTTGTAATAACAGTTAACTTAGTTTGGTTAGCTTAATGTATTAGTTCTATTGAACTTTATAGTTTGTTACTTTTAATGTTGTTGTTGTTGTTGTTGTTGTTGTTTATTGTTGTTGTTGGCATAAAATATCTGTTTAGGAATTTTAGTAAGTTGGCAAGTGGTGTAGCTGCCAAAACAGGCAGTTTCTGCCAAAAATATACCAAGAAAAGAGACCAACATTGGTCGCTAGTTGGTTGCTTTTCCCTTAAAAAAATAATTTTTTGGGCAATAGCGACCAACTTTGGTCGCTATTTAACCCAAATTTCTCAAAAGCGACCAACTTTGGTCACTATTCCATTTTAAAAAAATAATTTCTACAAATATAGCGACCAAAGTTGGTTGCTTATAATTTTAAAAAAAATTAATTCTTAAAAATAGCAACCAAATTTGGTCTCTTATTTTTTTAAAAATCAAAAAAATTAATAATATAGCGACCAACTTTGCTCTCCATTTTTCAGATTTTTAAAATATAATATTTTCTTTACAGACCAAAGTTGGTCGCTTTTTTATGATTAATAATAAATATAAAAAAAAACGTAATTTATATTTGGAGACCAACTTTGGTCGTCAATATTATGTTATTAAAATATTAAAAGCGACCAAAGTTGGTCGCTATTTTCTTTACCCAGAATATTTGGTCCTTTTACCTTAGAGACCAAAGTTGGTCGCTAAGGTAAAGTGACCAGCTTAATATCGATGAGGCCTGTTTGATCGCTTTTTGGTCGCTTTTTTGCCAATAAGCGACAAACTTTGATCGCTTTTCGTAGTCGCTTTTTTTCGAATTTCTAGTAGTGTCATCTACGGAAACCAGGTTGCTGTAAGACAAACACAATTGTGACTATCTGCCTATATACTACTTAAAGAAAGAGAAATGGAAAAAAAGGAAACACTAAGATCAAGATTTTGGGATTGTGGTAGTTTAGCATAGTTCTTTCAAGTTAACCTCATTCACTCATAAACGGAATTTGTATGTAGGTATTTGGTACACACACCTACTAAGTTTATTGACAGATCCTAGAGTAACATATAACATAAACCTTATCAAAAAAAAAAAAAAAAAACATATGGACTACCTACTGCTAAAATCCTGAATTTACTCTACGGTTAATCACAAAATCCTAGAGAGTGAGCTACAAAATGCATAAATCTAGTTGGAGGCAAGCATTGGTATGGTAAAACAAGTATAACTCCAAACAAGGAAATATTCAGCTACAAAAAAATTAAAAAGTAATTTCAGGATAAAGGTGGTGCATGGATCTATTAATCGAGTTGAGAAAGAATAAAAGGAACTAGATAGAACCCCATGAACATAATTTTGTTCTCAACGCATATATACGTGAAATCCCAATTGAAAAGGAAAAGAATCCATGGACATACGATTGAGATTGTTGGTATAAACACAAGATGGGCAGAACCATGAGCCTTGAGGCACCGACGGAAGTAGGGGATTGAGGCAAAATAGGTGAATCCCCATGTCACAACTGTCACATAGCAAAAGTTTATCCGCATTATCGCCGGATCCACATTTCTCACAGCAACTGTCGCTGTAATCCCCATCTGCTTTTTTCCTTGATTTGTACTTTTTCCTCGATGCGGTGGAGACGGGTTTTGGAGCTACGGTTCTTCTCCTTAACACGGTTGATGTTGAAGGAGCCATTGTTACAATCAGGTGAAAGAAAAAACGGGATTTTGGTAAGGTTTTTGTTTCTTAAATATAATTTAAAAGAACCGGGAAAGGATTTGCTTTCAATATCCGCGGGACACTGTTAGTAGCGCCAAAATGTTTTCGGGTCAGTGGGCTTTTCTGGCCTTTGTCACGTGGCGTACATGCTAAACGTCTGGTAAACGCTACCTCAGATTTTGCCTACTCATGATAAAATTAATTTAAGTAAAAGAAACAAAAGTAAATATACAGTGAACTACCAAACAAACTTCATGAGATGGTAAAGTGGTAATATCGGAAAAAAAACACGATCAATTATGTCTTATAAAAAGAATTAAGCAGTCGTTGTAAATATAATTCAGTTTATGAGTGCGGAGTCCGAATCCCATAAAGAATTAACCTATTAATTACAATCACTAGTTTCGCAATAATTCAAGTAATCAACTTTCAGATATATTGGATAATAAGTTGTGTGTTTAATAACTAAAAGCAAAGTAATTGAAAAGCTGTAATTTTATTACCAACAAAGCAAATGTTGTAGAGAAGATTAGAAAGGTCTACCGATCGTAAGTACTTCGGGGAATGAGTTATGATTTCCCCATCTTCTGAATCCTCCTCGCTATGTTTCCTATAAATTTGCTTAAGTATTCTCTACCGATCGTAAGTACTTCGGGAATCGTAATTCTCTTCCGAGCAACTACCATAATTTACTAGATGTATTCTTCCGAACTAGGCTAGCAGTCATTATTTCCCCGCTAACTAAGATCACATCAAGGTTTCGTTATTCCTAATCCCACCTTTAAACCCTCTGTATTGATTCGTCATATAAGTTAGGAGTGATGTTATTCAATAACTACCTGAATGTGTACCCTTTTTCAAGCAATACACACTAAATAGGCACAGTCAATTGAGGGCCCTTCAATCAACAACAATAATCACATAGTTGAACAAGTAGAGAAAATTCAATGGCAAACTTATATTAAACATAATGAAATTTTATCCTCCAAAAGGTTCCATCAAACTCAAGATAAAATAGTTTAGCTACTCGTAATTTTTTGCACAACTACAATATTAGAATTCATCACCGACAATATAAAGAGGAAGAAAAAAGATAAAAACTCGTTTCCGAATCTTTCGCCTTGCTCCTTGCTTGTTTTTGCCTTCATAGATATTGTCTAACCCTTAAAAAGTCGTTATTTGATGTACTTATATTACTTAGAGCTGATATAGGGCGGGACTAATCAATCCAAACTCATATGGGAAAATCTGGATTCGTGTCTACGCTCGCGCGCCCATGGATTTTGAAATTCTTCCATTTCGCGAAGCGATCCATGCATTTGCTTCACTTTACTGTTTTGTACCTTCCGTTTTCTCCTTTTTCGCGTCCGCTTTCGGGCCTTCGCTTCACTGTTTTGAAATTCTTTCACTTTTTTCTTTTTTGCCAAAAAATGACATCTTTTGATCCATTACCATCCGAACTCACTTCTACACACAAGAAACATGTAATGAGTATATTTCACTTCAAAAATTATATAATCTCCGATAACTAACACGATAAATAAGATGAAAATACCCTCAAATCATGCACTTTTGGTCATTTACCACCACCACACTTAGACTTTTGCTCGTCCTCGAGTGAATAAAATTAAGCACATCGGCAAGAAATAAATTTGCAAACCTACTCAAGCATCATGCCAATGACAATGATTTATATCAACGCTTATAACCTAGCATAAGCACTATTCATACTTTTCCTTAAGCTTTTCGTCATGCCAGGACTAACTAAAATAATTGTGTGACTCTCTCTAACATCTTAACCTCACAATTTGACTCCAATACAGTCCAAACTAAGGCTCACTTCTTGTGCCAACTCAAAAATTAAGGACCTTACCAATCTTCTGCAAATCATGCGCCCTCATCAATAAACCAAAGAGAGAAAGTAGTCCACACACTCAAACATAAGTTCGAGTATATTTTAAGGACTGTCAAATCGAAAGAATTCGTTCACTCTCATAAAATAACTCATATGCCATCCAAGTTCATACCATGGCCATGCCCATAGCGTAAGACTCGACTAATTTTAAGCTTGCACATGCTCGGATCAAGTAGAACTTCATATGTTATAATGTAGGCTAAGGGACGGGTATGATATATTTGGGAAAAATAGTGACTAGCCCTCCTAAGCATGTTAATACACTATACTTCACTTTCAAACACTTTCTCGTCACGACCAAGTCAATGTCATACCATGAACCAATATACAATTAGGCCCTTCTTCTTTAAGCATATCATCACGTACATGTTCACTAGTCTGGATCAAGACATGGGAGGTGTACTACAATTTTTTTACTCCCTTTAATTTTGGTGTTTCCTGCTAGTAATTCATTTAAATACAACGCACCTTCTCGGCCTTCCTATGGTTCAACTCAAACGCTATCCGGTCTCTCTCTTTACTCTTATAGTGACTTAAGTGCTTTCAGAGGTGCAGAATGTGATGACCCGATAGGTCACTTTGAGATTTAGCCTTTATTTCCACATTTCGAGACCTTGACTAGCTTCGTTTAGCGTTCCTCGATTTGGGTGCACAATACGTGTCTTGTTTCGGAAAGTTTTTATGTGAAATTTTGCCTTAAAAACGATTTGAGTTGACTACGATTGATATTTTGTGTAAACGCACCCGGATCAATATTTTGACGGTCCTAGTGGGTCTGTATCTTGATTTTGAATTTGGGCGTATGCCTGGAATTGATTTCCGAAGTTCGCAGGTCGAATGATGTTGATTTGTCAAAATTTGGCAATTTGAAGTTGAAAAGTTGACCGTAGGTTGACGTTTAGCTATTGAGCTCAGAATTATTTTTTGGACTTAGAATATGTCCGTTATGGTGTTTAGAATTTGTCTACAAAATTTGGTGTCGTTTGGAGTTGATTTGATAGGATTTAGACGTTTAGTTGTAATTTTTAAAAATTCTTGAACTTTACTTTGAAATTCATGCTTTTTAGAGTTCAATTTGTAGTTTTAGACGTTATTTTTGTATTTTAATCATGCGAGCGAGTTCGTATGATGTTTTAGACTTGTGTGGATGTTTGGGTTGGAGTCCCGAGGGTTCGAATGAGTTTCGGACATGTTTTCAGAATGGTTTTGAACTGAAATTTGACTGCTGGTGTTGCTGGTACTCAGGTATCGTAATTGCGAGAACGATCATCGCACTTGCCAAGGTGACAGTGGGGGCTCAGTTGTCGCAATTGCGACATCCCCTTCAAATTTTTGAAGTCTGCTAGATTTGTCTTGGTTCGCATTTTTGAACATTTTTTTGCATTTGCCAAACTCCCAGCTTCGCAATTGCGAAGCCTTTTCTCGCAAATGCGAGGTTTCATGAGGATGTTGGGGTTCGCAAATGCGAGCCCTGGTCCGCAATTGCGAGGGTTTGCATACGAACCCTATGTCGCAAATGTGACATCTGCAGTTGGTTAAGGGGTTGGAAGACGGGATTTTTGAATTCTAGACTCGGTAGGAGACGATTTAGAGAGGGTTTTTCACCTACAAACTTTGGGTAAGTGATTCTAATCCATTTCTAATCATATTCCATCAATTTATGTTAGATTTTAACATCAAAATTATGTGAATCAAAGTGAAAATTTGTGAAACCTTGTCAAGTTTTTGAAAAATAAGAAATTGAGTTTTGAGAGTCGATTTGGACTCGGATTTTGAAACTAATCACATATATGAACTCGTGGGGTCATGGGGAGTCAAAATCTACCATTGGACCCGAGTTTTAACAGGGCGGGTCCCGAGTTGACTTTTTAAGAAAAGTATAAAGATCTTACCTTTATCTATTGTAATTGATTTCCCTAGCATTGTTTGATAATATTAAGTCGATTTTGGTTAGATTCGATTGGTTTGGAGGCAAATTTTATAGGCCTCGGTTGAGCTTTGGATTGATTGCAGAGCGAGGTAAGTATTGGGTCTAACCTTGACTTGAGAGAATTAGGAAATTTGCATTATGTGTTATGTGGATTATATGAGAGAACGGAGTATATGTGAGTTGACGAGTGTATATACGCCGTTAAGATATTTGTTCTCATATTTTTCGTTATTTCCTCAATTATCTCATTTCATGCATTAAGTATTACATTCTTTAGTTGCTTTTTATGCCGTAAATTGTTATTTGTCATTTAATTATTCTTGTATTAGATTGTTCGTCCCTTCCATGACTCCATGCTTATTTGCTACTTGTCTTTAGTTGTTTTACTTGCACACCTTAATTGTTACATGCTTTACTTGTGCTGTTGTTTTGTGATATTTGTTGTATTTTTTTTAAAATTATTACGTGGTTCCTTCATTGCCTTGCACTCATACTCTCGGATTGTAGAATTTCTTGCAAATTAAGTTGTTGGTGTGTTTATGTTTATTGAAATTGTTCATGGATCGGGTTGCGCGTCGTAACGGGTTATGTTGAAATGGTGGAATAAGGAAGGACTATGATATTGATTAATGATGACATGGTATGATCGGGTTGCGTGCCGCAATGGATTGTTTACGTAATAATTAATTTTGATAAATGATGATATGGTGAAATAAGGGAGGATTATGATATTGATTAGTGATGATGTGGTGGGATCAGATTGCGCACCGCAATAGATTGTTTACGTTTGTGTTGAAATGGTGGAATAAGTGAGGACTTGATACTGATAAAGACTTTATAGTGGGATCAGGTTTCACGCCGCAACGGATTATTTGTGTTGTACTTGTCGATGTTGTTGTGTTAATTTCAGCACTTTTATATGAGTTTACGAGGTTTTGTTGTTCTGGGCTTTCTGATAGCGATGTTTGAGTTTATTGTCAGAAATTAACTGCTATATCTTCATTTTTTGTTTTCTTTCTCTGTTATTATTATCATTACTGTGTATAGATTATTGTAAGTGACCCGGTTTAACCTTATCACTACTTCATCAAGGTTCGACTCCGCACTTACATAGTACATGAGGTCGATTGTACTTATACTATTAGTGCTACAAACTAGAGCTTTAGCGGTGACTTTTTAGTGGCCATAAATTAATTGCCGGTAATTTTTTTCGTAACTCAAATATTAGCGGCATATATAGTTTTGTCAGGAAAAATCATACGATTACTGGCAATTGAAAAGAAATGGCCAGCAAAAATTATACTATAAGTTACCAGAGAAGAAGTTTTCATTATTTCATGTTCCCTCGCATTCCTTTTTATGAAAAAAGAAGCGCTAACCCATTTCACCAAAAAGAATTGCAAACAAATTCTCTACCATGCCCGACTATCCGTTCGCTCCCACTATGGCAGGTTACCGTCACAGTATAGCCTAATTCAATACTCTCGTTCTTCTCTCTCTCTCTCGAGAGAAATTTCTTGAATTGATGGATCTGTGCAGTTACAGTCCCCTCGATCGTTTTCCCCGTTCTGTTCGTACAATCATCTCGCGACTATCGTGGTAAGCTCAACTGCTCAAGAACTTCTGTTGTTCATATAACATGTAAAATATCTGATCTATCTATTAAATATATGAGTTCCAAATCCTTAAATCTAAATGGACTATCTTACTTCAATTTTGGCAAAAATTAATTGAAAACTCTATATTTCCATAATTGTTGGTTCAATAAATCGCACAGTGCCTCTCAATTTGCTGCATTTTTCTTTTTTCTTGCCTTCAGCTACATGAATTATAATAGCACCTGTAAAATTGCTTTTGAGGTGATTTAGAAGTTCACTTATGTTTTCTGTTTTGTTGCTTTGCTTTGTATCGATTGGTTTCGACTAGCCGCGTATATTGCGATTGGGGGTAAGGTATGAACATATGATTGCTTGATTAATCTTAAAATTATAGTTCAATTCATTTTTTATTGCATAAATACTTTCTATTTATTATTGTTATACTTCTTTTAGTTTTCATTATTTCTATAACCAAGTTGTTGAATGATAAGTACAGATTGTGATTTCCTGTGAGATTTTATATGTATCTATGTAGATCTTGCTAGAAAGAAAAGATATTTCAATATTTCTAAAAATCGATAATATAAAGTTACATTGTAGATCATGTATCAATTCACTAAACTAGAGTAGACCATAGAATTTTCTATGAAATATTCTAGACTATTTGTTCAATTGCTGGTGAACAATTGAGTTTTTGCAACAAAAAGAATTATTATTTGAGTCAAAGTTTAACTTCATCCTTTTAGTACATCAACTACATGAAAAAATATTTATTTTGAGGTTGTGCGAGTCACCGCAGCAGTGTTGTCATGATTTACTCTTAGTAACTTCGATCATGTAAAATGCAACTGATTTTTAATGCTTATCAAGATAGAATTAGCTATGAAAAGGGCTTCACAAGATTCTATACTAGGTGGCTCTCTTAATGAATTGAAGTTTTCTAAATTGACAATTTATTAACAATATATCACGAATAAAGAAATAAGTACTACGTTAGAAGTCATAAGAGAAAGAAACATAATTCTTAATTATACCAGAGAGTGTTGTTACTGACTTCTTTCTTGCTGACATTCCTCTTTCGTATATAGTGTTGAATTTTTTTAAAGCCTACCTTATCTTTCTCTCTTTATTGTTATTTTTTTGGTTGTTTCATTAAGGTTACTCAACTGTTTTTATAGAAGTTGCCCTACCTTATTCACTTGGATTATCGACCAATATACTATAACAAGGGAGAATCGGTGTAATTGGATAATGCCAGATTTTTTGTTCTTCCCCTCCTGTTGAATGATATTATCGATTTCCTTTTTATTATCTATAAATTCTCTTATTAAAATAGTTAATGAGTTTTAGATTCAGCTTATTCTTTTTTCGGTAAAAAATTAGCTCAATTTTAAATTGAGAGGTCTTTTAACATTTAAAAAGATATGGGTAATTTCAAATTTAGCTTCTTTTTTGGAGCTTGCAACATGTAACATGTATTGTTACTATGTAACTTAATCTGTAGCAACAAATACATAGCTACTTGTCGTGTCACTAATAGAAAATGATATAGATACTAGTTTATTAACTGCATGCAAATCAGGTTCTTGTTTGAAGTCATTTTGTTTATCATAGAACAAGTTCCCCTCAGTCATTGCAATAGTTGACCCTCTTTCAGATTCTCGCTTCTATGAGTCAAATCACTCTCCTTGGGAGCTCTCTCCTTGACTACACCCTTCTCGCCTTTGTTATCCAAACACTCATCCTGAGCAATCTCTTCCGGTTCAACAATGTGCAGATCTGACATCTTTGCCTCTTCTTGTTCAAGGTCCTCTAGAACCGCACATACACTTTAGTGGTTGATGGATTACGAAAGAGACTATTATGATAATGAATGCATTTAGTATTTAAATCTGTTTTCTCCCTTTGTTTCAAGATTTTTGTGGCTCTTGCAATTACTGATCATTTTACGGATGTGGCTATGATGACAACTACTAGTTAACCGGTACTTTTTTTCCTTCCATACTGAATTATTATATCCCATTTTCACTTGGCTCGCATAAATGCTCACAAATTTTCTCTCGTCTTCTTTCTATTGAGATAAAAGACAGAATTTTGTAGACAATTTCATGTTGTTGAATCTTTTTTCTTTATGTTTTGATTAACCAACTTTAATTACAATGTTAGTATCAAAAGAGTACTATAGGATACACATTGCATAATACACTACAATAAAAAAGAGAGGCTTTTAACTAACTGTTCTTATGAATTGACATGGTTGTTTGCTCAGAGTCATTTTCTCTGTTCTTCACAAATCTGAAAATCAAATATCTCATATAAAGAAGATTGCATAGTGTCATTTTTTATTTTTCTTATTTTCCTTGTGAATAGGGAGGTGTTTTATCCCATGAATTTTTTATTCGTATTGTAGAGTGCTAGGTGAAACTTTAAAATAAGGGAGGTTAGGTGATAATTTTGCTTTTTGTCCATAAAAAGACTTTACATTTTGCTTGCAACAACTGAGGATCGCGGACTCCCAAAAAAATGGGGTTTTCATACGCACTCAATATGAATTATTAATATGCAATACATAGTTGCACAATTTTTTACTTTTTGCTATTTTTAGTTCCCGTGGTATATCTCAATAGGTCCTTAGCCTGTATTGCGAAATGGATGCAGCTTCTAGACAGCACAACTCCTCTTTTTAGGTAATAACATGTAGAGTAATTTTACTGCCAGATTAATTGCCTCTATTTTATTTACAATATACTGCTACTTTGTGCTGTAAATGATGGTAGGCAGGAGGTATACTTAAAAGTTAGGATAGTCTTGTTTAATTGTATTTGGCTTTGTTATGTTTAACTAGATCTCTGAACCATATGTGCTTTATTTTAATGAATGCTTGTTCTTCAAGTTATACAGTTGCAATGGTTGTTATGGTGTTGTAGCTACATGTCTTCTTTCTCCACAGTTACTAAAAGCGACTCATTATTTCAGGTACAGACTATATAATCATAGTTTCATGAGCCTAAATTACTAATAGACCGGAACCGACGAATAGGAAAGACAATTGCTATTCTTGAGTTCCATATAGAAGAAAACAAACCTATGAAAAACTTATGTTAGGGAATACTTACATCTGATGGAGCATTCACTTGTTCAACGGTGCAAAGATTTGTCCATGTTCCCAAGCATTCAAGTACGTTATATTTATGATAATGAGTATCTTCACTAGTAAAATGAATGGTATTTTACTTAATACCTCTTTTATATCGTGTCTCAATATTAGACTAAATCAAGCTGATAGATACATATTCAGGATTGACACTAGATGTTTGGTTGTTAAAACTTAAATCCAATCTTTAGGTGCATTCTTTTATAGTGTTACAATTTGGATCTTAGTGTTGTACTTAATTTGCAATTGACCTTTCTTATACTCTTTTTAATTAAGCATGTTAATGATATTTTTTACAGGTATATTCTGTCATCCAAATTAAAAAAATACTCCAGATGGTTACATATTTGTGTACTATAGGGGGCGGAATGATGCATGGGATGGACATAGTGGTGTTTTATGTTACACAAGAAGTACATATATATCTGCTCAAAAATATTTCAATCTTGATAAACGTAAAGGTATTCATGTGTAAATACATATCATAAAATTTTACGACTCGTTAATTCATGAGTAATATCTTACATCAAGTTAACTGTATTAGACTCTAGCCAGATAGAGCCTAAATGTGTAGAAATTAACATCTTAACTCGAATGAAGCGCAAAGATGATAGATCATTGGACGAGAAGTCTACATGTGTAGTTGTAAGATTTCTTATGTATTTAATCCTTCAAGTTCTATGGGTTTATTATTCGTAAAATCAGTAAAGTTATTAAAGGTTTCAGATTTCTCTTCCAATTTTCCTATACTACTTTTTGTTTCTTCTTTTTGCCATTGCTAGCTTACTGCTTGACCAACAACCAACTTTTTGAAGTATTAATGAATAGCAACAAATATCTTTTACAAGGTACCTTAGTTTTTAGACAGAAAATAGAAGGCTGATTGTTGCAACTTTAAAATTAGTTACGGGATGTTTGTTGTATACTATAATAATAGAAGGATATACCTTTGGTTTGGGTCATACTTTTAAGGATGTTTTTAGCCGAAAACTCTCCCCTTCCATGTCCAACTGAATAATGATCTTTTTACTGTGCTTCTCCTAGTTTCTGAGAGACTAACATCAGAAACTTGCCTCTGCTGCTGTTGTATAATCTTTTGAACTGCTAAGTAAAGTTGTCCTTCGCTGAATCCATGAAAATGATTTTCTTATAAGCTGATTTGCAGATTCATCATCTTCTTCCTCATGTTAATGCACTCATTTTCCATACTTGTAAGATGAAACTGTACAAATTATATCAAAAAGATGAGATTAAGAAAACTCACATTGTTCACTTCGAAAGTATATAACCAATAGAACATGTATATCTATGGCAGACAAGTATTGTTTATATGAAATGGTAGCACTTGAATTCTTGTCAGATGTTAGCTCTTTATTTTTTTTCACAATGTTACATCTAAGTTGTATTCTAATACTACAAGTTTCATTTGTCACATTAGCTAACTTTTTTATCTTCCTTTTGTCATCCTTTGTTCTTTCTTAGACAAAATGTTTTGGTTGTATTCTAATACTATAACTTGATGTAGGGAGTTTCAACTTAAGAACGATTTGTCTTATTAGAAACTACACTTCAATATTTTCAACCATGATGAATTTGGTACCCTAGTTCGCATGCAGCCTCATTTTTCACATTGTTTTGAGAATTCACAATATATTTAGACGTGTAGACTCATGATGTTTTATACATTACATTTCATGTTTTGACACATTTATTTTATTTTTTTCAGGTCATTTGTTTTCGCATGTGGAAGATTTCAATATGATGAAGAGTTGCCGAAACTATTTGAAGATATTATTTGATAGGATTAGTTATATCAGTTCAATCAATATAAGTTTAATTTAAAAGTTGTGATATTAATATTTTGAATTAGTGCTTCCTTTGGATTGTTTAGATTCAATGAGTACCTTGGTTTCAACCAGAAGGTACTCTTTTACTACTAGCAACATCTAATTAACTTTACATGCCATTAAAATAGACTCTAAAAGGTCTAAGTAAGATATCTATAGGAAGGATACAGTAGTCATTCTAATTACCATAAAACTTTATCGTTAAAACTACTGACTTTTTAGCGGCAATTTAATTGAATTTATCGGCTATAAAAATTGACACTATAAGAGCATAGTTAGTTTGTTATGGATTTAATTTACCGGCCAAAATTATTGCCGCAAACAATTGCCGGTAAAACTAATGACCTTTAGCGGCAATAAATTACACCCTTTACCAGCTTTTATGAGAATGGCCGCCAAAGATCTTGCCGACCCCCATATTGCCGGCTAAATACCATTGGCCGGTAAAGGATATAGCGGCTATTGTTATTGCCGCTAAAGGCATTTTTTAGTGCCTTTAAAGCCTCTTTTTGTAGTAGTGTACACTCTGCACCTCTTATGCAGATACCAGAGTTGGTCCTAGCGGCGTTCAGTAGCTTTGCTCGATCCAGTTGTTGAATATTAACGGAGACTTGAGGTACAACTGCACATCGTTCGCAGCCCTGAAGTCCCCTTCCCTCCTATCTTTGCTGTTTTATTGAGTTATAAAATAGTATATTTTATTCAGACCATGTTTGTAGCACGCTAGATGTTTATGTACTCGTGGCACCAGTTTCTGGGTTATGTTTAGACTCGCTGTTTTGTACTATTATTTATACTAGACTTCAGACTTGTACCATTTTCATTGTTAATATCTTGTCGTAAATTGTTAAAATCAGTAAATTTTTCGTTCACGTCAGCTTGCCTCATCTTGCCTTAGCAAGTATATGTTAGGCGCCATCATGACCTCGAGGTTGGGATTTCGGTTCATGATAAGGGTGGACAAAATTTGATTAAGAACAAAGGGGTACTCAGCTTGTAATGTGGGTGCCAAGGAAAAGGTTTATAGGCTCAAAAGGGTTGAATATGTATAATATTAGCACTAGAAATCAAAAGAGACTCAATAGTCAGTCAAAGAAATGCCTATATCATCTCCTAGCCTTACGAGACTTAATCATTTTGCTTCGACTCACACACATGACAAGTTCTAGACTAGCCCATGATAGCACAGAGTATAACCAAAATTCTCATCTCGTACAATGCACATGACCCACTCAACACGGCTCAGAACCGACTCTCAAGTTAAAGCAACTAAGCACAGTCATCATAAAACTAAACCATATAGGAAGTACATAACATGAGTCAAAAAATGACCCAAAAGTCAAAATAAAGTCACATATATTCTTAAGGCACATAATCACTAGAATTACGAGGAAAGTGCTAAGCACAAATGCTCTAGGTCTAAGCCCCGATAAAATATGTCACGAAACACAATATTCAAGATCTTCCCATTCCATAATCAGTTCAAAACAAACAAAGGAAAAAGAGTTATTTGTATTTTTTTCTTTAGACTTTAATCCCTCAAGAAGACTGTCTAGAAAATTCATCATCGGGCAAAGTCCACCAATTTTTTACAAAGTTAACAAAAACTACCTAAAAAAAACTACCCGTTTCAAGAAAATGGCATCCTCGGGAAAGAATTGTAGTTTAATAAAAAAACCCGGGATTATGCCAATAAAAAGCTAACTATGATTATACAATTACGATGGCCTTAAGTATGATCATAACAAAATATATCATTAGCAATTAAACACATGCCACAAAAATCAAATTCTGACACCCCCACCTCATACTGAGAGTGCACTGTCCCTAGTTGCACAATATCACAAAAACCATAAATGATCAATAGTAGAGCGGGTGTCAAAAACTCCCTCATCATATCTTAGGTTGCGGGGAGGACCGGTCACGAACCTCGATCCTCAATGCTGATGGATCCTCCTATGCGACACCATATGTGTCGACAGCTGCTATCAATTCACCCTCTGTAGTCAAAGCAGCAACCCCAACAACCTCCTCTCGAACCTCATTCGGCTCCTTAGTAGCAATGCCATCAGTAGCACTCAACACAGACAACTCTGCATCTCCCGACTCCTCGAAGTTTGTCTCGAGTCTCCGCCCAAGAGCAGCCTCGAGCAGCACAATGAACTGCTCTCAAATCCACTGGTCTCTAGTCTCCTGTGCAGCTAGCAAAGCACGGTTTCGTGCCTCTAAATCTGCTCGTGACTGTTGAAGTGCGCCCTCCATATCAGTAATGCGCTCACCATGCCCCTTCTTCTGTATAGTCACTGCCGATGGGTCCTGAATAGAGCAAATATCATGGAATGCTGACTCTAGGGTAGACGTCGGCTGGTTCAGTTCAATTTTCATGAAGTTCGGTTTAGTTAGTTCGATTTTTGATTTTCTATTTGGTGCACCAATAACCGAACCAAAATTAGTTCGGTTTCTTCAGTTTTTGCTAATTCGGTTCGGTCGATTTATGGTTCAATACGGTCGGTTTTGTCTTATCGTATTGAGCTTTTAAATTGGACTTTTTCTACTAAAATATATGACTAATTTATGTTTTAGTACAACTAAAATTCGAATACGTAATACTTATAATATGATTAGCCAAATAATTTAGTTGATGTAGGAAATATAAATTTGTTTGACAAAATTACTTACAATATAACTATCTCATAGACAACAACATCGCGACACGCAAGCAAACAAAGATGAAAGATGCATTGGCAAACATGTTGTTGTTGTTTATTTTTCTTCTCATAAAACAAAAGAAAAAAAACGAACTGACGGTGTCGGTGTACTTGATTTTCCATTCTTAGGAAGATATGACTCCAGAAGGTACCAAAAGTAAAGGATCAGGTAAGACTTTATTTGGTTTTGGGCTTCAAATTTATTAATGTAAATATGAGGAAAAGTTGGACTAGACAACTTAAGAGGAGCCTAGAGGCTAGGACCCATATTAGAAAACTTCAGTTTTTTGGTAAACGAAAATCGAATTTGCAAAACCGAGCATCGAACGGAAAAAGATAAATCGCAAAGCGGCCGAATAAGCAAAAAATATCAAAGTCGAATAAATCGAAGTTTACGGTTCGATCCGTATTTTAGGTTCGGTCGGTATCATGCCCACTGCTAGCCGACTCTGTGCCTCCACATATCTCATCATCCTCCTTAGTCAATAAGCATTTCCCAAGTAAAGCAGTCAATGTATGCACAAAGTAAAGCGTCCACTGCATGTTCTTCCTGGTCTTTGCCATTTGATTTTGCAATATAGCTTCAACGTTCACCACAATACCTGTCATCGGGGCATATACCTAGAACACTCGCTCCCAAATCATAATTGACTCGTGCGTAGTTGGCATCAATCTGTTGCAGGCCCAATTCAACCATGCTCGAGCATCTTTGTTCATGCACTTCTTTGCCAACCCATCATTTTTCGTCCACTTGGAGCATCCTGATCCCCCCCACAAGATCGTAACTATGTGGTCCAAGTCCGGGCTCTGCTCACTCCTCCAATAGTCTGGTTCAGATTGCGAGGGTATACAGTAGTATCTATTTATTGATGTGGCGGAGATGTCAACTTCAGTCCCACGAATCCAGACAATATCATTGCCATTGTCAGGATCCCAATTTGCATACAACTCAAGCACAAGAGTCAAATTTTCCTCGCCCTTCGGCCCTTGAGCGAAGTGTGTCCACCCATTTTTCTCTATTGCTCGAAAAATATCCGGGCAACTTGACTTGGTGGCACCGAATTTCAACGTTCTCTCAAACAATATTGGATTGATCTATTTAGTCTTTATATTTGCCCATTTCCTCCACATACTTTCACTCACATAGTTCTTTTACTACACTGAACTATAAATCGGAGCACTCGGCTCCTATTCACCTTCGGGCAACAGAATAATTGTCTCCTCGTCATCAGATGAGTTAGGTTCAGACTCTTGACTCGACAACATTTTTCGCCTTGCCCTTTCCTTTCACCTTAGCTACTTTTCACTTCTTAGCTGGTGGTGGCTTTGAAGCTCCCTCTCGAATTTAGACCGGAGCCTCTCTTGTCCTAGACGGTCGTGATTGACGTGCCCTTGGTTGTGTTTGTTGATCTACTCCCAATACACACTCAACAATGAGTGAACGAGGTCGTTGGAAGAATAGTAACCAACTATGAGTCAGAGTCGATTTTCTCAGTGAGCTAAAAGTGGGTGTTAGAGTGTACACTTGATGAGTATAGAGGAAATAGCTTAAATATGCTTATAAACAAGATGGTTTTGCAAATTACTTTGACAATCTATACTAACAATGATTAACTAGAGAAATGAACTTATAGATTGATAAATTGTTTTTGGTTATTTTCAAATAGGTAAAAGTCCTAGAGATATAACCTTCGCCTAGGTGTTAACCTAATGGGTTAATCACGTTAATACTTTTTTAGTGATCGGGGTATATTATAGCTCTCAACTCTAAGTTATCCACTCAATACCTCTATGTCATAAAGTGATTTTGCTCAATTTGACTTTCTCAAGCCCAAATGGGTATCAAGCCAAATAGTTGATATAAGCTCAATTCGGGTTTTCCTTATCTCTAGTTCAAACCCTTTAATTAGGCTAGTCAAAATCTTAACTAGCCCAATTTCTTGTTAGCCAAGTTTTCCTAGACTAGGTCCCTCTTTCTCAAGTAAAGACCAAGTCAAAAAGGCATGAATCAATGTTTTGCAACCATTAATTCTAAAATTAAAGCATGAGCAAGGCTAAATAACAACCATCCAATTATAAAAAAGTATTAGATTAATTACCCATAAGGTTTACACACTAGGGTTGGTCACAACCCTAGAAAATATCTAGCTACTCATAATGGAAATTAAAGAAGAAACACTAATTAAAGCATAATAGCAAATTAAAATTATAAATTAATGTGTTTTTAACCCAAATTGTCACAAATTACCAAAAGTGATAAACTACAACGACTACAGCTCAAAAAATTACCAAACATGCCCTAAAAAATTGATTCCTGTCTATTTATAGTGACATAAAATTTGCTGACAAAAATGCCCTTTGGGAGGTTCTGCGGCCGTAAAATTCCATGTGTGGTCCGCACTTTGCTCGAGTCTGCAGGTTGAGGGATTCTGCAGCCGCACAATTTGATCTACGGCTGCACTTCAGCTTCTGTGGCTGCACAATTCCATGTGCGGTCTGCACTTCTGGCAAGGCTTCACTCTTGGTCATTTTGCATACTCTCTGAACTTTTTGAATTCTTGTCAGTGCGACCATGTTTCGCGGCCACACAAATTGTGTACAGCCTGCGCTTTGCTTCAATTAACTTCTGATCTCCAACATCAGATCTATGACCGCAAAGAGAATTTTACGGTCTATGCTTTCTTCTGCGACTGCATAAATATTTCTATGGGCCGCACTTTTGGCCTGCTGCGCTCCTTCTTGACTTATGAGCCGGAACACTTCTTTTTGAGTCAGATTTCTTCATTAGAGTCCAATTCTCCAACGTTCCTGCAATTTTTTACAATTTCATTAGTTTTGGGAACATAAATCAATACTTTCGGACTGAAACTAAAGCAAGATGGTATTAATAAGGGACATTATGAATAGTCTGCGCACCCGTCTCTAGAACAGCTGCTGGCTCAAAAGTCTGGCTAGCGCTATCCGAACCCTTGGAAGTACTGTGAGAAGAAGATGCCTCATCCATGGCTCAGATCGCCCCTGTGGCCTAGACTGTGCAACTGCTTGCTCCTTTGATATAGACGCGGAGTTGCCCTCAAAAGCTTCCCTAGACGGAACATAAGAGCTAGACTCAGAGAGATCTGCACCCCTCCCTCTGCCTGCTGTGGCCTTCTTCCTGATAGTTTTGGGCTAGCTAAGGCGCAAGGTACCTCTACCTCGACCCCTAGAAGAGTCACCTCTGCCTTTTGTAGTTTTGCCGCGGCCTTGCGATTGAACCATTGTCTGTATAAAAGAAAAGAGGATTGTTAGTTTCAATTCATCATTCAATATAGTCAAAACTTATGTAGGCAAGGAGAACATTGTGGACACAGTGAGGTTACTACAGAAACAACATGCTGCAGGAATTGGGAACTGTGGTTTGCAGATTTTTGATGTGCAGCCGCAGATAAGGAGTGCGGACCGCATAATTGCTAGTGCTGCTGCGCTTTTGACAAGAAACTACAGAGGCTTAGAATCCTCTTCTCTGAAGACAATGCGGAGGCAATTCTGCGGCCGCAGAATTTTCAGTGCGGTCCGCACATTTTGGTTCCTCAAGAGGTATTCCTTTGATAGATTATGCTGACTAAAATACGACATCTTTTCAAAATTCTACTGTCCGCACAATTAGTGCGACCGTAGAAACACTTACCTTTTTAAGTTTCCCATAACATTTAAACTACGGACTGTACAAATTGAAGTGCTACCGCAAATTTGAAATTTCACGAACAGTCAGTCATGTTTTCACTTAGATTTTGCAATTACTTGTACAAATTAGTATGGCAACATAGTATACACATCAAATCTCACTAACCCAACCCGAGCATGTATTATCAAATACCTAGTGCAGATCTACCCCACGTGGACACATGGATAAACTCTAATAATAGATAGCCTATATTTTAAAAATTAAACTAACACAAAGATTAACTTGAAATGAAGCATACCAGATAAAATGAGTGCACTAGGTGTGTAAGCACGGGTAGGTGTGTGTTGTGGACAATGAAAGTCTCTCAGGAAAACTTGCAGAGTAACAATGATTGTGAGGAGGGTAAAAAGTGTAAAATGAACTCAAAAGTTCTATTTATACTAAGAGTCATCAGAGGGAAAAAGATTGAGTGCGGTCGTACAATTTCATGTGCGGTCCGCACTCTTTCACCCGAGCCTAACTTCTTGGAACCAAATGTGCGGTCCGCACATTTTTGAATGCGGCCGCAAAATTCCTCTTGCGGTCGCAGATTAGCCCCACATTGACAGACTCAAACTTCAGAGAGTTTAAATTTTCACACTTTGGAAAGCTTCCAATTATGCGGTCCGCATGTGAAATGTGCGGCCGTGCATGTACCTCTGCTGTGGCACATAAACTTGTGCGGTTCGCACAAATAAAAGTACGGTCCGCAGTTCCTTCAACACTCAACCATTTTTTAGTCCACCCTTCTTGCAAGTCACACTCAACCCTGTAGCACACTTCAAATCAAGTTAGAACAACAAATAACCTCTAACTAAAAAAGAAAAAGAGAAAGGAAAAGAACTTGGGTTGCCTCCTAAGAAACGCCTGATTTAACATCGCGGCACGATGCAATGTCAAAGCATCCTCAAGTGAAGTAAATGACTGCCACCACGTGGCTATATCCAACCTTGCCCAAGTAGTGCTTCACCCGGTGACCATTAACTCGAAATACTTCATTGTTTTTGTTCTTCAAGTCTAATGCACCGAAAGGTGTCACACCAACAATTTCAAATGGACCACTCCACTTGGATTTTAGCTTCCCGAGAAACATTCTCAACCTTGACTTAAACAACAATACAAGATCTCCCACCTTGAACTCTTTGCTCCAAATGTATTTGTCAAGAAGATATTTCATCTTTTCTTTGTATAAGGCCGAACTGGCATATGCATGATACCGGAACTTATCCAATTCATTCAAGTTTGCAACCTGCAAGTTAGCGGCTACATCCCAATCAAGATTCAATTTCTTTAGAGCCCACATTGCCTTGTGCTCTAGTTCCACCGGAAGATGACAAGCCTTCCTAAACACTAACTGGTATGGAGACATTGTGATAGGTGTTTTGTAAGTCATCTGATAAGCCCATAAAGCAACATCAAGCTTCTTGGACCAATCCGTCCGATTAGCATTCACCGTTTTAGACAAGATGCTACTTATCTCCCGATTGGAGACTTCCACTTGGCCACTAGCTTGTGGATGATATTGAGTCATGACCTTGTGAGTAACACCATACTTGATAAGTAAAGTGTCAAAAGCTTTGTTGCGAAAGTGTGACCCTCCATCGCTTATATTTGCACGTGGAGTACCAAACCATGGGAGAATATTCTTCTTCAAGAAAGACACTACGCTTCTCGCCTCATTGTGGGGTAAGGTGATGACCTCAACCCATCTGGACATATAATCCACCGCGACCAAAATGTAAGTGTTTCCACAAAATCTCAAAAAAGGGGCCATAAAGTCAATGCCCTAAACATCGAAAATATCAATCTCCAAGATGGTTGTGAGAGGCATTTTTTTTTTGAGATTCCACCGGCCCGTTGACATTCATCACATCTTTTCACCAAATCACTAGCATCCTTGTAAAGAGTAGGCAATAGAAACCACAACTAAGAACTTTGGCCGCCGTTCTTGCTCCACCATGATGACCGCCATATGGTGAAGAATGACAAGCCCCAAGAATATCACCTTGCTCTTCTTCTGGTACACACCTTCTAATCACCCCATCCTACAGATCCGAAAAAGGTATGGTTCATCCCAATAATAATCTTGACAATCTCGTTTAAGCTTCTTCCTTTGGTTTGAAGAGAACTCATTCAAAATGATTCCACTCACAAGAAAATTTTCCAAATCCGCAAACCATGGCATCTCTTTCATTGAAATTGCCAAAATTTGTTTATCGAGAAAGGAGTCATTGATTTCAAGGCCATCATGCAGCCTCCTCTCCTCCTCCAAACGAGACAAGTGTTCGCCACTTGGTTTCCACTACCTTTCCTATCTTGGGTATCAATACAAATTCTTGCAACAAGAGTACCCATCTCATCAATTGGGCTTTAGAATCCTTTTTGCTCAAAAGATAGCGAAGCGCCGCATGGTCCATTTGGACAATAACTTTGGCACCCATCAAGTATGGGCGGGACTTCTCAATTGCAAACACATAGCAAGGAGCTCTTTCTTCGTAACGGTGTAGTTGACTTGGGCATTATTCATGGTCTTACCAGCATAGTAGAACGGATAGAAAATTTTATTGATTCATTGCCCCAAAATATCCCCAAGCGCTACGTCATTTGCATCACACATGAGTTCAAAGGGCACACTCCAATTTGGAGCGGTAATGATTTGAGTGGTGGTCAACTTGAGCTTCAATAATTCAAAGACCTCATGAAAATAATCATTGAAATTGAACTTGGCATCCTTCTCAAGGAGATTACACAATGGGTTCACCACTTTAGGAAAATCTTTGATGAAGCGCTGGTAAAAACCCGCATGGCCTAGGAAACTCCGCACACCCTTCACCGAAGTTGGGGGTGGAAGCTTAGAAATCACCTCAATCTTTGCCTTGTCAACTTCAATATCATTCATTGAGATTTTATGGCCAAGGACAATACATTCCTCAACCATGAAATAACATTTCTCACAATTGAGCACCAAGTTGGTTTCGTCACATCTAGTCAACACTTTGTCCAAATTTGCAAGACAATCTTCAAAAGAATCCCCCAACCATCGAGAAATCATCCATGAAAATTTCAAGGTAGTCCTCCACCACATCCGTAAAAATAGCCATCATACACCATTGAAAAGTTGCCGGTGCATTGCACAAACCAAATGACATCCTCTTGAAAGAAAAAGTACCATAGGGACATATAAAGGTTGTTTTCTCTTGATCTTCTGGAGCAATGAGAATTTGAGCTCGAGTACCCATCAAGGAAGCAATAGAAAGCACGACCGGCAATCTATCGAGCATTTGATCTAAGAAAGGAAGTGGAAAATAATCCTTCCTTGTAACTTTGTTGAGCTTGTGATAATCCATGCAAATCCTCCAACCAGTCATCGTTCTTGTAGGAATCAACTCATTCTTATCATTGTTAACCACCTCATGCCCCCTTCTTTAGGACACATTAAACTGGAGAGGTCCATGAGCTATCGGAGATAGGGTAGACAACCCCAGCATCCAACCACTTGATAATCCCTTTCTTGACAACTTCTTGCATAGCTTCATTGAGTCTTCTTTGATGTTGAATGGACGGTTTAGCACCATCCTCCAATTTGATCTTGTGCATGAAAAAGGCGGGGCTTATACCTCGAATATCCGCCAAAGTCCACCCCATAGCCTTCTTCCTCTTTTGTAACACTGCCAATGTGGAATCAACCTGCACGTTAGTCAAACAAGAGGAAAAATAACCAGCAAAGTAGAACAAGGGCCAAGAAATTCATACCAAAAGTGTGGAGACAATGGTTTCAACTCCAAAGTAGGTGACTATTCAATAGACGGCTTTGTAGGAGGAGTCTGCCTATTTTCAAGATTCCAAGATAATTTTCGAGGTGCATAGTTGTACGACCCCATTCCTTGAAAAGAGTTCACGTATTCCATGAAACAATCCATCTAGTCATCATCAAAATTGAGCAAAACGGCCTCCAATATATCACCAACATTGATAGTAGCACTTGTATCATTAACAATAACATTGGTCACTAAGTTCACAAAAGAACATACCTCATTGATATTTGGTTGCCGCATGGACTTATACCCACGAAATATCACTTTTTCATTACCAACCTGGAAAGTGAATTCTCCAGCTTCTACATCACAATGAGCCTTATCCGTAGCAAGGAAAGGTCTCCCAAGGATGATCAGCACTTTATAATCAACTACACAACCTAGAATGACAAAGTTTGTCGGAAGAATGAATTTATCAACCTGGACCAAAACATCTTCAATCACACCTAACAACCTCTTCATGGTACGATTGGCTATTTGAAACCTCATAAAAGTGGGTCTTGGTTGCCCAATCCCCAAACTCTTAAAAATCGAATAAGGCATCAAATTTATACTTGTCCCAAGATCACAAAGAGCCTTAGCAAACTCGACACTCCCAATTGTACAAGGAATCACGAAAGCAATGGGATCCTCTAACTTAGGAGCCATTGAAAGAACAATTTCACTCACTTGATGAGTGACTTTGATAGTCTCAACATTCATTGACCGCTTCTTTGTCAAAAGATCTTTCATAAACTTTGCATAACCGGGCATTTGTTCCAAAGATTCTACCATTGGCACATTGATTGAGAGACTCTTCATCATTTGAATGAACTTCTTGAATTGATTCTCACCATTTTTCTTGGCAAGTCTTTGAGGGTATGGAGGTGGAGGCTTAGGCAATGGTGCCTTTACCTTTTGCATTACCGGTTCCGGTATGTCAATGATGTGTTCCCTAGACGGGTTCACTTCCTCTTGATTCTCTTCCACACTGTCATCAATATCAATCCGAAATTCCTCATTTTCTTGAGCAACATAGTTTGTGATCTCTTCTTCTTGCATCACTTGGTCATCATCGATAAGTCACCTTTCACTTGAGGTGGGTGCATTCTCGCCTCTTCCACTTGTTGTGATAACCGCTGTAGCATGCCCCGTATTGTTACCACTCTTTGGGTTCACCACTGTGTCACTTGGTAGTTCACCCTTAGGGCGAGAATTTAGAACTTGAGAGATTTGCCCCATTTGAACTTGTAGATTGCGAATTGATGTGTTGTGTGAGGCAAGTTGGAAATCCTAATTAGCATTCTATTTCATCATTTTCTTGAAAATATTCTCAATAGGTCCCATCTCATTGCTTGAAGAACTTGAACCATGAGAAGGATAAGGAAGTGGGTTGCTCAATTTGTTGATACATTGGGGTCTTTGAAAATCCGACCCCCGGTTGCCTTGATTGTTTCCCCAACCACCTTGATTGTTGCCTCCCCAATTTTCTTGATTGTTTCCACTCCAATTTCCTTGATTTTTGTTATTATGTAAATTTCCTTTATTGTTAGAACTCCAATTACCATGGTTATTTGGTGTCACCATTGTTGTTGATTTGGGCCTTGGAAGTTATTTTTTTCCCCTTGAAAATTATTCACATATTACACTTCCTCCTCTTGCTCATTATAAGAATCATCTTGATCAAAACCGCCATCATCTTGCACACAGTTTAAGAGCTTGCACTTGGTTGAGTTGGGCCTTTGCTAGTTGATTTATGGTTGTTGTCAATTCGGCAATAGCTTGCCCATGGTCTTACAGCTCTTGTGGAGGTTTATCATGTTGGGATCACTTTGTGGAACATTGGCTCGAGATTGCCAAGCCGACAACGTCTTCGCCATCTAATCGAGAATTTCGCACGCCTCCGCTGTTGTCATAAAGTTGCCATCCGGCTAATTGATACACCACAAATTGGTTCGTAGTATTGATACCATGGTAGAAAGTTTGTTGAATCATATTGTCGGTCATATCATTGCTTGGGCATTCTTTCACCATCATCCGATATCTCTCCCAAATCACATGCAAGGGTTCATTAGGCTCTTGCTTGAACGCCAAGATTTCATCCCGAAGAGTAGCCATATGCCCGGAAGAGAAAAACTTAGCAATGAACTTCGCCGTCAACTCCTCCCAAGTATATATTGAATAGTTTCGCAAATGTTCCAACAAAATCTAAAGCTTTTCCACCGTAGATAGAAGGGAAAAAATCTTAGCCTCAATGCATCCTCGGAAATATTAGTTTGTTTGCTCCCCCAATATGTATCCATAAAGCCCTTCAAATGTTTGTAAGCATTTTGAGTTGGTGCACCGATAAAGAAACCCCGTTGCTCAAGAAAAGTGAGCATCACATCGGTGATTTGAAAGTCGCTCGCCCTAATACGGGAGGGACTATTACACTAGCATAACCTTCGTTGGGCAATATCCGGTATTGAGCCGCTTGTGGTGGATGTGGTGGAGGTGGTGATGCTACGGGCACGTTGTCTTGTGGACCCGGCCTCGCCGATTAGCTTATGGCACTTGAGGTACCTCATCGAGTTGTTCCTCCTCACCGTGTAAGTCCCCCAAAGGCATATTTTCGAGCTTATTATTCGCTATGTTTGTACCTATGATTTCTTAAACAAGTTAGTAACATGGAAGGGAAGGAAGATATTCTAAAAACATACTCAAATATATAGCTAACATCGTTAAAGCTCGCCTGCAACGGCGCAAAAATTGATCCACTCCCAATGCAAACACAACAATGAGTGGAAAAGGTTGTTGGAAGAATAGTACCCAACTATGAGTCGGGGTCAATTTCCTCAAGGACCTAAATGTGGGTGTTAGAGTGTACACTTGATGAGTGTAGAAGAAATAGCTTAAAGACACTTCCAAACAAGATGGTTTTGCAAATTACTTCTACAATCTATACTAACAATGATTAACTAGAGAAATGAACTTAAAGATTGATAAATTGTTTTTGGCTATTTTCAAATAGGTAAAAGTCCTGTGAATGTAACCTTCGCCTAGGTGTTAGCCTAATGGGTTAAACACGTTAACACTTGTTTTAGTGATCGGGGCGTATTATAGCTCTCAACTCTAAGTTACCCACTTAATACCTCTCGGTCATAGAGTGATTTTTCCCAATTTAGAATTCTCAAGCCCAAATGGGTATCAAGCCAGATAGTTGATATGAGCTCAATTCGGGTTTTCCGTATCTCTAGTTCAAACCCTTTAATTAGGCTAGTCAAAAGCTTAACTAGCCTAATTTCTTGTTAGACAAGTTTTTCTAGACTAGGTCCCTCTTTCTCAAGTAAAGACCAAGTCAAAAAGGCATGAATCGATGTTTGCAATCATTAATTCTAAAATTAAAGCATGAACAAGGCTGTATAACAAAGACCCTATCATAAACAAGTATTAAATTAATTACCCATAAGGTTTACACACTAGGGTTGGGTCATAACCCTAGAAATACCTAGCTACTCATAATGAAAATAAAATAAATAAAAAAGAAACACTAATTAAAGCCATAATAACAAATTAAAATGATAAACTAATATGTTTTTAACCCAAATTGGTCACAAATTACCAAAAGTGGTAAACTACAACGGCTACAGTTAAAAAATACCAAACTTGCCCTACAAAAGTGATTCCTGTCTATTTATAGTGGCCCAAAATTCGCTGACAAAAATACCATTCGGGAGGTTCTACGGGCTGCACTTTTGGCCTACTGCGCTTCTTCTTGCCTTATGAGCCGGAACACTCCTTTTTGAGTGAGATTTCTTCATTAAAGTCCAATTCTCCAACATTCCTCCAATTTTGCATAAGTTTATTAGTTTTGGGAACATAAATCAATACTTTCAGAACTAACACTAAAGCAAGAAGGTACTAATAAGTGCTAAAATCCCACGCTTATCGTTTGTGCGGGCTGCTCAGTCCTCAGATTGGTGGCCTCAGTGTCCACCTTAGAAGTTCCACTATTTTTCTTATCATGCCTCGCCTTTGTTGGTGCCTATGTAGCACCCTCATACACTACATTCTTGTTAGTTGGTGGTTTCTTTTGGAGTGGCTTACCACTACCACCCATTCCATGGCTTCGAATTGATTTTTTTAGGGATGGCCATATCACCTGCAAAAGATAAAAAAACACATATTAGTATAATGTGTGACATTGAGTCATAGCGGTGCAGATCGCACCCCACAATTAGCCCGAAAGCGTAATTATGCAACCAAGGTACAAATGCATACTACAACTTAATTACATTATTACAAGGTTACTTAGCATCATTGCAAATCAAGTGGTAGGATGATGCACGAGTCGTGCCTAAGTTGGCTGCGGGATGGCATACGTTCAAAAAGAATGCAATTTAAGTGCAAAGACCCCCAAACAGCTACCCAACTTTCAAGGGACGTTCCTATTGCCAAAGCAATTAGTCTCTTTAATCAGACTTCACAAAACCTATCACAATTTTCATTCGGGAAATTTTTCGAACACCTTATATGCATAATTTTAACCTTCATATTTGAATGTGTGTTTTTTCCCAATTTGAGTGAGGTGGTGGGAATTATAGTTTCTCACCTCACTTAGTCTAACAACTAACAAATATTCCAGCCAAATATGCATAATTCAGACAGGAACTATTCTACAAATATTAACAAGAACAAGAAAGAAATAAAAAAATAACAACTAACCTAAAGGAAATAAGGGGGGGCTGTTATGTGGGGGTGGGGACGAACAGAATAAACGAAAAGGGGGGGAAAGAGGGGGGAGAGTCTTTCTAGTTGGGGACGATGGATTGGGGAATCTTGGTGCGAGAGGGATAGGAAGAAGGTGCAAGGGTTTGGGATGGGTATGAGCGCGACAGAGAAACATGGAAAAACAGGGGAAAAGCGAAAAGGGTTTCAAGTTAATAACATGGAGAAAGAAAAGAAAGAAAGAAGCAAAAGTTGGAAAAAAAAGTTAAAACAATTTCGCGGAGTCAGCCGCACCATAGGGAGACTTCACTGTCCACTAGAAGTGGCTAGCATGGCTGGCACGACAACTTACACGTGACACACAGATGCGGGCGCGGTCCTAGCTGGCTATTTTTTCATCTTTGCAAATTTAGCCTCTTTTGGCCTTTTTTCTCGACTTCTTCACCTCAAGGCATTCCGATTTGCATAATTCCATCACTGCATCACTCAAAAACATGTCAACACTTGAAAACTTTTAACTCAAACAAAGAAAATAAAGAAAAACACGAAAATTGGGTTATCTCACAACAAGCGCTCAATTTTGACATCGCGACACTACGAATTACAACGAAACCATGGGATGTCTCCCAGGAAGCGCCTGATTTAACGTCGCGTCATGACTCGGGCTATCCCTTATCAAGGATCCTTCAAGTGCATGGTCAAGATCACTTTATCTTCCTCAACCATGCCTTGATAATGTTTTAGCCTTTGCTCATTAACTTTGAACTTGCGAGAGCCATCTTCCGATGCAATCTCGGCGGCTCCCGTTGAATGCATCTCTACCACACGAAATGGTCCTGACCATCTTGACTTCAACTTGCCTGTAAACAACTTCAATCTTGAATTGTATAGCAATACCACATATCCAGGTTAAAATTTTGCTCAGAATATTTTTGTCATGCATCATCGTCATTCTCTCCTTGTATAGACTTGTGCTCTCAAAAGCATGATAAGAGGAATCATCAAGCTCGTGCACCTCTGTGACTCTACTTGTACCCGCAACTTTCATATCGAGATTCAGCTTCCTCAATGCCCATAAAGCTCTATGCTCCAACTCCAAGGGAAAGTTACACGCCTTCCCAAATACCAGTTTATACGGCGACATGCCAATTGGAGTTCTGAAAGCGGTATGATAGGCCCAAAGTGCAGCATCTAACTTTATCACTCAATTTGTTCTTGTAGAATTCATAGTCTTTGTCAACTCTTTATTTCGCCGTTGGACACCTCCACTTGTCTGTATGTTTGTGTGTGATATGGAGTGGCCACCTTGTGGAAAATTCCATATTTCTCCAACAACTTTGTGAAGGTTTGATTGTAGAAGTGGGATGCCTCTATCACTGATTATTGCCCTTGGTGTGCCAAATCGGCTGAAGATGTTCTTTCTCGGAAAACCAATGACCCCCTTTTCATAATTTGTAGGGAGTGCCACAGTTTCCACCCATTTTAACGTATAGTCCACAGCTACGAGTATGTACTTATTGCCATATGAGCTGACAAAAGGCCCCATGAAATTGATTCTCCATACATCAAACACTTCCACCTTCTGAATTGGGTGCATGGGCATCTCATGTTGACGAGAAATATTCCTGGTCCATTGGCATTTATCACAACCCTTCACCTAGAAGTGTGCATTTTTGAACAATGCCAACCAGTAGAAGACCGACTCCAACACTTTCTCAGCTGTCCTTACAGCACTGAAATGGCCACCATATAGGGATGCGTGACAGGCTTGCAAAATAAAAGATTGGTTTATCTTGGGAATACATCTCCGGATCATGTTATCACCACAAACTCTGAATAGATAAAGCTCATCCAAAAAGTACATGCGACAGTCACGGAAGAACTTTTTCTTGTGTATAGAGGAAAGGTCATAGGGTACAATACCGCTCGCTGGGTAGTTTGCAATGTCTGATACCATGGCGCTACCTCAAGGCTTGTCACGATCTCTTCCACCTCAACCTTTTTCTCTGCTCCTTCCAGCCTGGACAAGTGATCAGCCACTTGGTTATTCGTTCCTTTTTGGTCACGAGTTTCCAGGTTGAATTCTTGTTGTAGCAGCACCCATCAAATCAGCCGCGACTTTGACTACTTTTTCTCAATTAGGTAAGTCAGAGTAGCATGGGTCAGTATAAACAATTACCTTTGAGCCTATCAGGTATGACTTGAACTTATCAAATGCGAACACCAATGCTAGCATCTCCTTCTTGGTCACAGTTGGTTGACTTAGGCACTACTCAAGGTTCTACTTGCATAGTAGATTGGATGCATGACTTTATCTTTTTTCTACCCAAGAATTGCTCTCATTGCATAGTCGCTTGCATCGCACATTAGCTCAAATGGTTGCTTCGAGTCAGGTGAAACTATAATGGGTGTCGTCACCAACCTTTTCTTCAACTCCTCAAAAGCTACCCTACAATCATCAGAAAACACAAAGGGGTGATCTTTTTGAAGCAATTTACATAGAGGGTTAGCAATTTTGGAAATATCTTTTATAAACCGCCTGTAGAAGCCAGCATGACCAAGGAAACTTCTTATTGCTTTGACATAAGTGGATGGTGGAAACTTCTCAATCACATCAACTTTAGCACGGTCCACTTCAATATCCTTACTTGACACTAGGTGTCCCAAGACTATACCTTCTTGTACCATGAAATGGCACTTTTTTCAGTTTAGCGCCAGATTAGTCTCCATATACCTCTTCAGCACTCTTCTCAAATTTACAAGGCAATCATCGAACGAGTTTCCTATCACTGAGAAATCATCCATGAAAACCCCCATTATATCCTCTACCATATCAATAAAGATGGCCATCATGCACCTTTGGAATGTGGCAGGTGCATTGGATAGACCAAATGACATTCTCCGAAAAGCATAGATTGCATATGGACAGGTGAATGGCATTTTCTCCCTATCCTCTGGGGCAATAGAGATCTAGTTACACCCCGATTATCCATCCAAGAAACAAAATTGGGACCTCCCTGCCAATCTATGTAACATCTGATCAACGAACGGTAAGGGAAAATGGTCTTTTCGAGTGGCCTTGTTCAATATTCTGTATTCCAAACAGATTTGCCATTCCATGACTGTTCTTGTCGAGATCAACTCATTTTTCTCGTTTTGCACCACAATCATTTCACCTTTCTTTGGAAACATTGAACTAGGCTCACCCAGTTGGTTCCAGAGATGGGGAAAATAATTCCCGCATCTAACCACTTGATCACCTCTTTCTTCACCACTTCTTTCATATTAGGGTTCAATCTTCTTTTTATGTTCTCTAGAAGTTTTGTGCCTATCTTCCAGTAGAACTTTATGCATACAAAACGTTGGGCTGATACCCTTTATATCTGCAATGGTCCAACCAATTGCAATTTTGCACTTCTTCAGAACTTGGAAAAGCTAGTCTACCCGCATATCTAACAAACCAGATGAGATAATAACAGGTAAAGTCGAGTTAGGTACTAATAAAGCATATTTGAGGTGAGATGGTAGCGGTTTCATCTCCAACTGTGGTGACTTTTCGATCAATGGCTTAACTGGAGGGGTTTTTAGCCTTCAAGATCCAACACCCACTCCATCAAGTCCTCACCATCTACCTCTTCTAAGTTCATGAGGCAGGCTGCTAGAGGGTCTTTTGCATTAAGTGCCTCATCTTCTTCCTTCATAATCATATCCACTGCTTCAATCAGAGAGCAATCCGCATAGACTTTTGCATATTAAATGTTATTTCTTCATTATTCAATCTTATCTTGAGCTTCCCAGTTTCACAATCAATCAGAGCTCTAATTGTGGCTAAGAATGGTCTTCCAAAAATTATGGAAATATCCTCATCAACATGTCTGTTCAGAATGACAAAATCTGTCGGAAACGCAAACTTTCCAGCCTGCACAAGTACATCGTCAAAGTATACCTGATGGCCGCTCCACCGTTTGGTCAGCTTGCTGTTGTAACATAGATGTGGGCCTTGCTCTTCCAATGCCTAACATTTTATATATAGACAAGGGCATCAAGTTTATGCTCGCCCCCAAATCACACAATGCTTTAGCGAATGCATAACTACCTATAGTGTAGGGAATTGTGAAACCCCTTGGGTCAGATAACTTCTCAGCTACAGGTCTTGTAAACACAACACTACAAGTCTGAGTTAATATCACAGTGGCTAGGTCTTGAAATTCGAACTTGCGAGACATCAAGTCCTTCATCATTTTTGCATAACCTAGCATATCTCGCAAGACATCTATTAGAGGAATGTTCACCTGAATCTGCTTTTTCATTCCATGAATTTTTTCTACTACTCATCCTTGTGATATTTAGCCAACCTATGCAGGAAGGGTGCTGGAGGTCGCTTCTTTCCTGTGACTTGAGCAGTTCCTGCTCAGGTACTCTTTTAGATACTTTCTCTTGCACTTGCTCAGCTTCCTTTGCAACCTCTTTTTCCTTGTTTGGCATCTTGAGCATGTTGTACTGTTACCTCAGTTAAATCAGTTGATTCATCTACCTCAAGTGGCACTAGCACAAGTGTTTCAGTTGGTTGACTTTCTCGAGCAATTTCTTGCTCCAAATCTCAATCTATGCCATTTCTCAGTGTCACAACCATCAGTTACTTCGGGCCTGCTCTTTCAGATTGACATGTGTGTCTGCAAGTAACATCCCTTGAGGACGATTGTTAAGGGCCATGGATATCTGCCCTAATTGAACCTCGATTCCCTTGATAGCTGAGTTATGCGCATCTATATTCTCTTGCATTCTTTCATTGGACCCAATAATTTATTGCAGCATTCCTTTAATTTTAAACAAACCATCATCTTGTCTCATTTTCTGTTGTTTTTGAGGCTGTTGATAAGCTAGTTGTTAATTCTGCTGATTTTATCCCTGTTGCCTTTGATAAAGCACAACTTGATCCTGTGGTCTCATAGCTCCAAGATTATAATTATAATTGTACTGCGTTGTGCTGCCCTATACTGCTAATTCTGTTATCCCCAATTTTGACCACCTTATCTCTGGCCTCCAAAGTTGCTCATATAGTTCATATTTTCTTGGTAGTTATGGCTATCACATTCATCGCTCCATGAGCACACATATGGTTGGTTAATGCATGATGTGCATAATTCTCCATTAGTTGTATTAACTATGTGTACATGCTTCTGGCCTGATTCATCAATCTTCTTGGTGAGGATACTCATTTGAGTCATCAGAGTAGCCATATTCTCGACTATGGAGTTGTTCGGGTCCAAAGCTACTGAGTGAACTACAGGGATGATAGCACTGTCTCATTTCATCCATCTTGAATTTTGAGCCATTTTATCAAGTAAGACCTTACACTCTCTGAATGATTTGCTAAAAAATGCCCTACCTGCTGAAACATCAATATTGGCCTTTAAGTTATCTGCCAATTCCATGTAAAACCTCTGTCCCAACATCTGATATGGAATGCCATGGTGTGGACACTTAACCAGCATCCCGTTGAACCTCTCCCATGTTTCTTGAAATGTCTCAGCTGCTTTCTGCCTGAAGCTCAATATTTCATCGACTTGCTTGGCAGTCTTATTGGGTGGGTAGAACTTGTTCAAAAACTGCTTGACTAATTCCTCCCATGTGGTGATAGAGTTTACGGGGAACGAATCAATCCAAGTTTGAGCTTCTCCAGTCACTGAGAATGAAAACAATAAGAGTCGGATGTCTTTCGGTGTCATATTCGGTTGCCTTTGCGTGACACAAATTGACAGAAATTTTTTTAGGTGTTGTTGTGGACCTTCAATGTAAGACCCTGAGAACAGTTTCTTGTTCTGCAGCAGATGTAGCATGTTATTCATGATTTGAAATGATTCCGCTCGTATCTGAGGGACTACAAATTGTGATTGCCAGATTTTCAGCGGTCGGTTATGCCTAATCATAAAGGGCTGCTTATGGCACAAGCGATGCCAATCCTGATTATTTGGGCCTTTCCCATTGTTTATGTTGTTTTGATTGTCTATGACGTTACCCACATCTAGTTTGATTTGTTCTTTTGTGTTCTGTCGTCGTTTGTATTTCTTGTTTGCACGATTTAATGCCTTGAAAGCTTTCTCAGGGTTGGATAATGCTTCAAACAATTCACGAGTTCTTGAAGAGTTTCTAAGCATGCACCTGTAACACAGAAGACAATGTTAGAATTTCAATATAATGAATTTAAAATCAAGAAACTGACTAAACTAAGAATCCTAGCAATTCTTCTAGTTGTGATTAAATGACACCATTAATTCTCCGGCAACGGCGCTAAATTTAATCACGCCCAAATATGTCACATAAAAAGACTAAGCGGGTTACAAATATAATCCGGTTTATAAGTGTGAAGTTGAATCCCACAGAGAATTAACCTACTAATCACAACCATTAGTTTTGCAAGAATTCAAGTAATGAACTTCTAGAAATATTGGATAATGAGTTTAGTATTTACTAACTAAAAGCAAAGTAATTAAAAAGCTGTAATTTTATTACTAACATAGCAAATGTTGTACACAAGATTAGAAAGGTCTAGAGTTATGATTTTCGCTATCTTCGGAATCCTCCCCGCTATATTTTTTATAAATTCGTCTAAGTATTCTCTACCGGTCATGAGTACTTCGGATGTCGTAATTCTCTTTCAAGAAACTACCACAATTTACTAGACGTATTCTTACGAACTATGCTAGCTAGCATCAGTACACCGCTTACTAAGATCGCATCAAGGTTTCGTTATTCCTAATACCACTTTTAAATCATCCGTATTGATTCCTCATATACGTTAGGAGCGATGTTGTTCAACAACTACCTAAATGTGTACTCTTTTCCAAGCAGTACATACTAAATAGGCACAATCAATTGAGGGCCCTTCAATCAACAACAATAATCACGTAGTTAAACAAGTAGAGAGAATTCAATGGCAAAATTATATTAATGTAATAAAAAATTATCTCCAAAAGGTTCTATCAACCCTAGATAAAGTAGTTTAACTACTCATAATTACTTGTAGAACTAAAATATTAGAATTCATCACCAACAATACAAAAAGGAAAAAGAAAGATAAAAACTCGTTTTTGAATCTTCCGCCTTGCTCCTTGCTTGTTCTTGCCTTTAAAGATATTGTCTAACCCTTAAAAAGTCATTATTTGATGTATTTATATTACTTAGGGCTGATATGGGGTGGAACTAATCAATCCAAACTTGGATGAGAAAAGTTGGAATTCGCTTCTAAGCTCGCGCGCCCATGGACGCCGATTTAGCTTTTGAAATTCTTCCATTTCGCGAAGCAATCCGTGTCTTTGCTTCACTTTGCTTTTTGTGCCTTCAGCTTTCTCCTTTTTCGCACCCGTTTTTTTGCTATGCACGAGAATAGATAAGCTCCCAATCCTTCTATTTTTTTCTTTTTTTGCAACAATCTGATATCTTTTGATCCATTATCATCCGAACTCACTCATACATACAAGAAACACGTAATAAGTATATTTCACTTCAAAAATTATGTAACCTCCCATAAATCACCCGACAAATGAGATAAAAATACCCTAAAAAACATGCACTTTTGTTCATTTATCATAAACCAAAAAATGTTTAGAGAGAAAATCATCAATAGGATTTAGGCACCTTAAACAAGGATGGTTATACCAGGCGGCGAGGTCCGCCATTAATTCAATATCGAAAAATACAATTTCTGCCTCCGTCTAGAAGCAAAATAATAATAATTATATACAAGAAAAGCGAATTCAATGACTTGCTTTAATCCAATCTTAATTCAGCGATTTATATAGAATTTAAATAAAAAAAGGTTTACATATTTCAAATTTAATTGTAGAAAGAAAATGCATACAACTTGCCTTGTGAAAAGATAATATCCTTGGACTTGGAGGAAGCCAGCAAAAGCGCCGAGCAACCTTTTTTATGAGGACTGAAATGATGAGGAGTTTGGCTACTTGAGAGCAAGAGTGTCTGATGAACGAGTTGGGTTAAACGTTTAATTGGTCAAATTACATTGAGAAAATATGCAAGTTATTAAATTACTTGCCCATAGTTGACTTAGCTCAAGATAGATTGAATCAGTTTAATTTGAACCAGAGGAGGAGTAAGGATTTGAAACTTATAGATTTAAGATTCTAATTCATTTAAATTATCGAGATCTAAATTAATAATTTATAGTTCTGTAGATGTTTAATGGATATTTTAATACAAATATGCGGTTAAAATAAAAAGTTGAGTTCGCCGAACCCGTGATTCATATTGTAGCTTCGCCCCTGATTTGAACAATGGGATATTACGTGAACAATCTAACTCAAAACCTATCACGTTCCAAAACTCAACCAGTCGTGATGGCGCCTATCAAGGTACTAGGCAAACTGACTACTCAGACATGTCCAACACTTTCAAATTTAAGACATGCTAAAACATGTTTAAATAGATAAAAGTCTCGTAAAACTGATAAAACCGTCGCAACTCAATACATAAGTTTTTCAAAACCGGGGTGTTACTGTTAAATAGATAAAAATCTCGTAAAACTGATAAAACCGTCGCAACTCAGTACATAAGCAAAATCGGGGTGTCACTGAGTGCATGAGCATCAATACAAATACAGAGTCTGAAGGACTGTCTAAGAAACTGAAACTGAATATATTAAAACTGAGGGATAGGGAGGAGAGTCAAGGTCTGCGGACGCTTGAGCAGCTACCTCAAAAAAACTCCAAAAGACAGTAAACTCTGAGAATCAGCAACCACCGTGACCAGATAAACCTGGATCTGCACATGAAGTGCATGGTGTAGCGTGAGTACAACCAACTCAGTAAGTAACAAGTCTAACTATTGGACTGAAAGAGGTGACGAGTTTCACAGGTACAATTCAATTACAATATTACCGTACAGAAATGTAGGCACGCTTTCAAGTTTAACAGTTAAAGCCCAAATAGGTAAATCATGTCAAATTCCATCGAAACAAGGTATGGTACAACCCGGTATCTACATGACAATTATATATGTCAACTGAAGTACAAAGACAGTAATGAAATCATATGCATACTCCCGGAGTATCATTTACTCAGTTTCTCCCATTCACTAGATCCTCACAGTCGCTTATTCCTCATAGTCACTCTATCCTCACAGCCACTCAATCCTCCCAATCGCTCGACACTTGCGCTCGCACTCAGTAGGTATTTGCGCTCACTGTGGGTGTGCAGACTCCAGAGGGGCAATCCAGCCCAAGCGCTATTATAAGCCAATCATGGCATAAATCAATAAACATGCTGTAGCGTGCAGCCCTATCCCATAATATCCTCACAATCAGGCCCTCGCCTCATTCAGTCATCATTCTTTACAGTCTCTCGGGCTCACAAGAATCATGATAATCAGCCCAAACAATAATGATATAATGTATAAATAAATGGCAACAAAGACTGAGATATGATATGCAAGTAATAGTTGTGAATGAGTGCATGATTTCAAATTAAGCAAATAATTCAACATGTAATGCGACCTCTCTGGGTCCCAACAATACCAACATATAGCCTAAGCATGATTTCTAACATGACTTGCAGTGTAATTTCTCTAATACATGGGGAACCTACGGATAACAACAAGATTATTCAACTATATAGTTCCATGGAATTGACCAAGTCACAATTCCTATGGTGCACGCCCACACGTCCGTCACCTAGCATGTGCGTCACCCCAACACCAATCACATAACACGTAATTCAGGGTGTTATACCCTCAGAACCAAGTTTAGAAATGTTACTTACCTCAAGCCGTGCAAAACTCTACTCCAACACGCCCTTGCCTCGCTAATCGGCCTCCGTATGCCTTGAATCTAACCACAAGCAATTCGATACAGTCAACTCAAGCTATAGGAATCAATTCCATATGAAAATGCTAAGTCTTAATCAAAAGTCAAAAAGTCAACTCAAAAGTAAACCCCCTAGGGCCCGCGTCACGGAATCCGATGAAAGTTACAAAATCCGAAACTCATTCAACCACGAGTCCAACCATACCAAAATTACTCAAACCCGATACCAAAATCTCACTCAAATCCTAAAAATTCGGCTTAAGAAGTTTTCTCCATTTCCCCCCAATTTCTCAACCTAAATCACTAATTAAATGATGAAATCAAAGATATAATCATAGACTTCAACCAAACTAACTAAGAATCACTTACCCTAAACACTCCCTTGAAAATCTCTTCATAAATCGCCTCCAACCGAGCTCCCAAAATCAAATTGTGAAATTTTACTCTAACCCTCGTTTGGACGACTTATATTCTGCCCAGGTGACTCTTCATCGCGAATGCGGAAGGTGCCTCACGTTCGCGAAGCATAAACTATTCAGCTGCCAAAAACCTCTTAGGCGAATGTGAGATTCCCCTCGCGAACGCGATGACTAAATGACCCCAAGCTTCACGAAGGCGAAGCTTCTATCGCGAATGCGTAGGCCAAACACGTAAGGTCCCTAGCCTGCCTCTCTCTTCTTTGCGAACGCGACCCCCTTCTCGCGTTCGCGATACAAAACTTCCCCAGACCTTCGTGAACGCGAAGAACATATCTTCAACTGCCTCCAGATACTCTTCGCGAACACGGACCTCCCTCTCAAACGCGAAGAAGGAAATCAGACACCAGAAATCTACAACCTTAGCTATCCTTCTAATTCTAAAATTTGATGCGTTAACCATCCAAAATCCACCCGAGGCCCCCCGGACCTCAACCAAACATATTAACAAGTCCTAAAACATCATACGAACAAACTCGAAGCATCAAATCACATCAAACTAGCTAAAACCACGAATCACGCGTCGATTCAAGCATAATGAACTTATGAACTTCCAACTTCTACATTCGACGCCGAAACCTATCAAATCAAGTCCGATTGACCTCAAATTTTGCACACAAGTCATAAATGACACCACGGACCTACTCCAACTCCCAGAACCAAAATCCGAGCCCGATAACCATAAAGTCAACTCTCGGTCAAACCTCTAAATTTCAAAAGCTTCAAATTTTCTAACTTTAGCCATTTCAAGCCTATTTCAACTATGGACCTCCAAATCGCTATTCGGACACACTCCTAAGTCCAAAATTACCTTACAGAGCTATGCGAACCATCAAAACTCCATTCTGGAGTCGTTTACATATAAGTCAACATTTGGTCAACCTTTTCAACTAAAGATCTCAACCTTAAGACTAAGTGTCTCAACTCATTCCGAAACATCCACGGAACCGGACCAGCTATCCCCGCAAGTCACATAGCAACTATTAAGCATAAAATGAGCAGTAAATGCAGGAATGGGGCTACAACTCTCAAAATGACCGCCAGGTCGTTACATCCTCCCCCTCTTAAACAAACATTCATCCTCGAACGGGTCTAGAAACATACCTGGAGTCTCAAATAGGCATGGATATCTGTTCCGCATCTCCCGCTTAGTCTCCCAAGTAGCCTCCACAACAGGATGACCTCTTTACTGCACCTTCACTGAAGCTATGTCTTTTGACCTCAACTTTCGAACCTGCCGATCCAAAATGGCCACTGGCTCCACATCATAAGTCAAATCACCATCCAACTAAATCGTGCTGAAATCCAAAACATGCGACATATGGTCGACATACTTTCGGAGCATAGAAACATGGAACACTAGATGAACACTCGACAGACTAGGAGGCAAGGCATGCTTGTAAGCCACCTCTCCAATCCTCTGAAGCACCTCAAATGGCCCAATATATCGGGGGCTCAACTTGCCCTTCTTCACGAATCTCATCACCCTTCATGGGTGAAACCTTGAGCTGTACCTTCTCCCCAACCATGTAAGCAACATCACGAACCCTCTGATCGGCGTAACTTTTCTGTTTATACTGCACTGTGCGAAGACGATCCTGGATCAATTTAACCTTGTCCAAAGCATCCTGAACCAAGTCAGTACCCAATAACCTAGCCTTATCCGGCTCAAACAACCTACCGGAGACCGATACTGTCTCCCATACAAAGCCTCATACGGAGCCATCTGATTGCTCGATTGGTAGCTATTATTGTAGGCAAACTCTACGAGCGGTAAGAACTGATCCCAAGAACCCTGAAATCTATGACACAAGCGTGTAGCATATCCTCCAATATCTAAATAGTGCAGTCGGACTGCCCATCCGTCTGAGGGTGGAATGCTGTACTCAACTCGACCTGGGTGCCCAACTCTCATTGCACCGCTCTCTAAAACTGCGTGCCCCAATCTGAAATGACGGACACTAGCACACGAACAATCTCGCGAATGTAGATCTCAGCCAACCTCTCCGAAGAATATGTAGTACCAACTGGAATAAAGTGCGCGGACTTGGTCAACGGATCCACAATCACCCAAATAGCATCAAACTTCCTCGAAGATCGTAGGAGCCCAACTACAAAATCCATGGTGATATGCTCCCATTTCCACACCGGAATCTCAAGCCTCTGAAGTAATCCGCCTGGTCTCTGATGCTCATACTTCACCTACTGAAAATTTAGGCACTAAGCTACAAACCCCACCATATCCTTCTTCATCCTCCTCCACCAATAGTGCTGCCTCAAGTCCTGGTACATCTTCGTGGCACCCGGATGGATGGAATATCGCGAACTATGGGCCTCCTCAAGAATCAATTCGCGTAACCCATCTACATTGGGCACACATATCTGGCCCTGCATCCTCAACACCCCATCATCCCCGATAGTAACATCCTTTGCATCACCTGCTGAACCGTGTCCTTAAGGACAAGCAAATGGGGATCATCATACTGGCGTTCTCTGATGCGATCATATAAGGAAGACCGAGAAACCACATAAGCTAGAACCCCGATGGGCTCCGAAACATCTAATTGCACGAACTGGTTGGCTAAGGATTGAACATCAACTGCAAGTGGTTCTCACCAACAGGAATAAATGCGAGGCTATCGATACTCACTGCATTTCTACTCAGGCATCGGCCACCACATTGGCCTTCCTGGATGATACAAATGGTAATATCATAGTCCTTTAGCAGCTCCAACCATCTCCGCTGCCTCAAATTTAGATCCTTCTTTCTGAGCAAGTGCTGGAGACTTCGATGATTCGTGAATACCTCACAACACACACCGTAGAGATAATGCCTCAAAATCCTCAATGCATAGACGATGGCATCCAACTCCAAATCATGAACATGGTAGTTTTTCTCATGGGGCTTCAATTGACGTGAAGCATAACAATTACTCTACCCTCCTACATCAAGACACACCTAATACCAATACAAGAGGCATTACAATACACCGTATAAGAGCCAGAAGTTGAAGGAAAAACTAGAACTTGAGTTGTGGTCAAGTCAGTCTTGAGCTTCTGAAAGCTCTCCTAACACCCATATGACCACTTGAAAGGAGAACCCTTTTGGGTCAATTTGGTCAAAGGCGCTGCAATGGACGAGAAACCTTCTACGAAGTAACGGTAATAATGGGCCAAGCCGAGAAAGCTCCGAATCTCTGTAGCTGAGGACGGTCTGGGTCAACTCTGAACCACCTCTATCTTCTTCGGATCCACCTTAGTCCCCTCACTCGACACCACGTGCCCCAAGAATGCCACCGAAGTAAGCCAAAAATCACATTTGGAGAACTTGGCATAAAGCTTCTCTTCCCTCAGCTGCTGTAATACAATCCTCAAATGTTGGGCATGCTCCTCCCAGATACGTGAGTACACCAGGATATAATCAATGAATACTATGAAAAACAAGTTGAGATATGGCTGAAATACACTGTTCATCAAGTGCATGAATGCTGCTGGGGTGTTGTTCATCCAAAAATACATCATAAGGAACTCATAGTGACCATAAGGGTCCTGAATGTAGTCTTTAGAATATCCGAGCCCGAGATCTTCAACTGGTGATACCTAGACCTCAAATAAATCTTGGAGAACACCCTCGCTCCCTTAAGATGGTCAAATAGATCATCAATACGCGGCAAAGGATACTTGTTCTTGATTGTAACTTTGTTCAACAATCTATAGTCAATGCACATCTATGTAGTACCATCCTTCTTCTTCACAAGCAGAACAGGTGCTCTCTAAGGCGACACACTAGGCCTAATAAACCCCTTATCGAGAAGTTTCTGAAGCTGCTCTTTCAATTCCTTCAACTCAGCTGGTATCATACGATATAAAGTAATAGAAATGGGTTGAGTGCCCGGCACCACACCCGATAGGTCTGTAGGAAACATATCTGGAAAGTCTCTCACCACTGGAACAAAATCAATAGTAGGGGTATCATCATCCACATCCCTCACAAAAGCCAAATACTACAGACACCCCTTCGCAATCATCCGTTGGTCCTTCAAATAAAAAATCACCCTGCTGGGGACATAATCTAGTGAACCTCTCCACTCGATCCTTGGCAACCCCGACATCGCCAACGTCACGGTCTTAGCTTGACAATTCAGAATAGCATGACATGGAGATAGCCAATCCATACCCAAGATCATGTCAAAATCAACCATACTAAGCAATAAGAGATCAATTCTCCTCTCCAATCCCCCAATAGTCATTATACACGACCGATATACACGGTCCACAACAATAGTATCGCCTACCAGCGTAGATACATGAACAGGTGAAACTAAGGACTCACTGGGCATAGTCAAATGACGACTAAAATAGGATGACACATAGGGATAAGTAGAACTGGGGTCAAATAATGTGGAAGCATCTCTGTGGCACACTGAGACAATACCTGTGATTATTATATTTAAAGCAACAACATCTGGTATGGCAGGAATAGCATAGAATCGGGCCTGACCTCCACCTGATCGGCCTCCCCCTCTAGGGTGACCTCTAGCTGCCTAGGCCCCACCTCGAATTGGCTGGATGGGTGGTGAAGTAACTAGTGCGGAAGTCATAGCCTGAGCCCTCTACTGAGCTGGACCTCCGGGGCGACGAGGACACTGTCTCCACATATGCCCAAACTCTCCGCACTCAAAGCAACTCCTCGGTAGTGGTGGTGGGGACTGCATCAGGCCCCGAGTACCAGAATAACTGCTAGAAGGACCTGGCACAGATGAACCCTGAACCAGTGGAGCATGGGATAAACTTTAAGCTGGAAGTGCACTAAGAGATGATTGATCCTGATGAGCACTATACGAACCATGGCTAGCTGATGCACCATGATGAACTGGACGAGCCATCTGGGCGTGCCTATAAGGACGACCTCTGCTTTGGTAAAACTGATCCCCAGAGGGAACACCGTTGAAACCACCCGATCCACAAGGCCTCTTGGCCTCCCTCTCCTCACGCTCCTGACTATGGATCATCTCTAGCCACCGAGCAATATCAACCACCTCGTCAAATCGAGCACTAGATACACTCTCTCGAGTCATAGCAACACGCAACTGATAGGTGAGGCCATCAATGAACCTCCTGATCCTCTCCCTCTCAGTGGGAACCAACCAAACTGCATGACGATCCAACTCTGAAAATCTCATCTCATACTGGGTTACAAACATGCCATCCTGGCGTAGCTGCTCGAACTGCCTGCGTTGCTCCTCCCTGCGGGTCTGTGGCACAAACTTCTCCAAGAAGAGAATGGAGAACTCATGCCATGAAAGTGGTGTAGTACCGAATGGCTTGCTCCTCTCATAGGCCTCCGACCATCTGAAGGCAGCCCCAGTAAACTGAAAAGTAGTAAATGAGACCCTGCTGGTCTCCATAATACTAGCCGTCTGGCAGCTATCCAAGAAGTCCTGATCATCTTTTGACTCAGCCCCACTGAATGATGGAGGCTGGAGTCTCCTAAATCTCTAGTGTCTCTTCTGCTCATCATCACTCATAACGGGACCCACCTGGGCCTGAGCAGCTGCAACCGGCTAGGCTGGTTATACCCCAGTTTCTAAAGTCCCTTCATCACCTACTTTGAGAGTACGGGTGGCGGGAGTCTGAGTACCTCCCCAGCCTGAGAAGTGGCTGGCGTGGTCTGAACAGAAATCGCCTGAGCAAGGCTAGTAAACACAATTAATATTTGAGCCAAAGCCTCCTGAAGGCTTGGAATCACAATGGGCACAGCTGGTGCCTGAGCTGGCCCCAGTGGATCAACCACATCTAGAACCTGCTCCTGAGCTGGAGCAACTGGTGGATCTGCAAGTGCTGCTCTAGCTATTGTACGAGTTGCACCTCTGCCCCTACCGCGACCCCGGCCTCTCGTGGCCCTAGCAGGTGGTATTTGGTGGCTGTCCGTCTGGCTCGGTAGCACATGTCCTCACCATTTGTGAGAGAATAGAATAATAGAAGTTTAGTTCCCGGAATCAACAAATTCGCACAACAAGAATACAAGAATGTGAAGTTTTCCTAAGGATTCGACAACCTCTCAAAAATAAGTACAGACATCTCCGTACTGATCCGCAAGACTCTACGAAACCTGCTCATGACTCGTGAGACCTATGCAACCTAGGATTTGATACCAACTTGTCACGACCCAAAACTCAACCTGTCGTGATGGCGCCTATCATGGTACTAGGCAAGCCGACTACTCAGACATTTCCAACACTTTCAAATTGAATACATGCTAAAACATGTTTAAATAGATAAAAGTCTCAAAAAAAATTGATAAAACCGTCGCAACTCAATGCAGAAGTTTCCCAAAACTGGGGTATCACTGAGTGCATGAGCATCTATACAAATACAGAGTCTGAGTCACTATCTAAGAAACTGAAACTAAATATATAAAAACTGAGGGATAGGGGAGGAGAATCAAGGTCTGCGGACGCCAGAGCAACTATCTCGAAAATCTCCGAAAGACAGTAAACTTTGAGAATCAGCAACCACTGTGACCGGATACACCTGGATCTGCACACGAAGTGTAGGGTGTAGCGTGAGTATAACCAACTTAGTAAATAACAAGTCTAACTATTGGACTGAAAGTAGTGACGAGCTTCACAGGTATAGTTCAATTACAGGATTACAGTACATAAATGTAGGCATGCTTTCAAGTTTAACAGTTAAAGCCCAAATAGGTAAATCATGTCAAATTCCATTGAAACAAGATATGGTACAACTCGGTATCTACATGACAATTATATATGCCAACTGAAGTATAAAGACAGTAATGAAATCATATGCACACTCCTGGAGTATCAGTCACTCAATTCCTCCCATTCACTCCATCCTCATAGTCGCTCATTCCTCACAGTCACTCTATCCTCACATCCACTCAAATCTCCCAATCACTCGGCACTCGCGCTCGCACTCGCACTCGCACTCACACTCACACTCGCACGCGCACGCGCACGCGCACGCGCACGCGCACGCGGTAGGTACCTACGCTTATTATGGGTGTGCAGACTCCAGAGGGGCAATTCTAGCCCAAGCGCTATAGTAAGCCAATCATGGCATAAATCAATAAACATGCTGTGGCTTGCAGTCCGATCTCATAATATCCTCATAATCAGGCCTTTGGCCTCACTCAGTCATCAATCTCTCCAGTCTCTCGGGCTCACAAGAATCATGATAATCAGCCCAAACAATGATGATATAATGTAAAAATAAATGGCAACAGAGACTGAGATATGATATGCAAGTAATAGCTGTGAGTGAGTGCGTGATTTCAAATTAAGAAAATGATTCAACATGTAATGCGACCTCTGTGGGTCCCAACAGTACCAACATATAGCCTAAGCATGATTTCTAACATGACTTGCAGCTTAATTTCTCCAATGCATGGGGAATATAAGGATAATAACAAGATTATTCAACTATACAATTCCATGGAATTAACCAAGTTACAATTCCTACGGTGCACGCCCACACGCCTGTTACCTAGAATGTGCGTCACCTCAACACCAATCACATAACACGTAATTCGAGGTTTCATACCCTCAGAACCAAGTTTAAAAGTGTTACTTATCTCAAGCCGTGCAAAACTCTACTCCAACACGCCCTTGGCTCGCGAATCGGCCTCCGTATGCCTCGAATGTAGCCACAAACAATTCGATACAACCAACTTAAGATATAGGAATCAATTCCATATGAAAATCTAAGTTCTTAATCAAAAATCAAAAAGTCAACTCAAAAGTCAACCCCCGGGCCCACGTCTTGAAATCCGATGAAAGTTATAAAATCCGAATACCCATTTAACCACGAGTCCAACCATATTAAAATTACTCAAATCCGATACCAAAATCTTACTCAAATCCTAAAATTCGGCCCAAGATGTTTTCTCCATTTTTCCCAAATTTCTCAACCCAAATACTTATTAAATGATAAAATAAAAGATATAATCATGAAATTTAACTAAAACTAAGTAAGAATTACTTACCCCAAACACTCCCTTGAAAATCTCTCAAGGATTCGCCCTCTAACCGAGCTCCCAATATCAAATTGTGAAATTTTACTCTAACCCTTGTTTGGAAGACTTATATTCTGCCCAGGTGACTCTTCTTCGCGGATGCGGAAGGTGTCTCACATTCGCGAAGCACAAACTATTTTGCTGCCAAAAACTTCTTATGCGAATGAGAGATTTCCCTCGCGAACGCGATGATTAAATGACCCCAAGCTTCACAAACGTGAAGCCTCTATCGTGAATGCGCAGGCGAAACATGTAAGTTTCCCAACCTGCTCTCTCTTCTTCGCGATTGCGACCCCTTTCTCACGTTCGCGATGTACAACTTCCCCAGACCTTCGCGAACGCGTTTCTATAACGACCCGGCCAGTCGTCTCGTGGGTTACTGCTCCGTCTTTCCCATTTTCTGTCTCATTATGTTTCGTTATCTGTGTTTAACGTAACCAAGTCGAGTAGTTGAGTGCAGGGTGGACTTGGTAAGAAACAAAACACTTAGTTTCTTTCAAGAAGGTTTAAATCGATAAGTCAACCGGATGTTGACTTCTGGGTTGGAGGGCTCGGATGTGAGTTCCCATGGTTCGGTTAGTTTCGGGAGGTGATTTATGACTTAGGAGTGGGATCGGAATTAGTTTTGGAGGTCCGGTGTAGAATTGGAGTTGAATTGGCGAAGTTAGCATTTTGGCAATTTTCGGGTGTTAGGAGAGATTTTGATCTGAGGGTCGGAATAGGATTTCGAAAGTTGTTGTAGCTTCGATATGTGATTTAGGACTTGCGTGCAAAATTTCGGGTCATTCGGACAAGGTTTGGTTGGGTTTAGATCAACAGAGCGATTTAGAGGATTTTGAAATCCGTAGGCTTGAATCCGACTCGAATTGGGTGTTGAGAGGTTATTTGAGCGTTTCGAAGGTTGGAACAAGTTTGAACGATGTTATGGAGTATATTGGCGTGTTTGGTTGAGATTCCAGAGGCCTCGGGGTGAGTTTTGGGTGGTTAAACGGACTAATTCATCGTTGGAAAAGAAAGTTGCAGAAAACCAGGTGTCGAGAATGCGGTTGCATTTCTCAAATGTGGACAGCATATCTCTCCAAGAGATCGCAAACCTAGGCAGGTTCCTGGGAAAAGTTCATGTCAGAAATGCGGTAGGAAATGCGGACCGCATATCTAACATGCGGACCGCATATCTGACATTGAGACCGCAAACTGAGACAGAAAACTGAACAAAATTTAACGTCAAGAATACGGTCGAAAATGTGATCGCAAACCTGAAATGCGGACCACAAACCATGCTTCATGTTGAAATTTCGGTGAAGGCTAGGGCCACTTTTTCGGTGGCCACGTCAAATATGCATACCGCATATCTGTTCTGCGACAGATATGCGATCGCATATAGGGCCGGACAGGGGGTGTTTTTGTCTCAATTTTTGGCCCCTTTATAAAAAGAAATCAGTGCCCATTTGCCATGCAAAAGCCATTTTCCGTTACCCACAAAGAGAAACACCTCCAAACACCATAGAATCATAGCAAATCAACCTCTTAAAATCATATCCGAAGGACATTTTCTTGGACAAATTCTCAAGAGGAGGAGTTTTGACCATCTTGAACATTGTTGGAGCTATAGAGCTCGGGTTGAAGCAAGTGTTGAGGCAATTCTTGGAAGGTTCCAAAGGGAAAATATCGGGGTAAGTGTTCTTGACTTAATCTTGGTCAATATTACCCAAACCTACTGCTATTCTAGCTTGTAATTGTGATTAAGTTGGGGAAATTGTGGAAAAACCCTTAAGTTTAGATTTTTAAGACTTGGAGGTCGAACCGATGTCGGAATTTGATAAATCTTGTATGGTTGAACTCGTGGGAAGATAAGGATCCCGTTGAGGTGAAAAATTACTGAATTTCGAACAGTGGGCCCGGGGCTCGGGTTTTTCTAATTTTGGGATTTCTTAGTATTTATTGATTGTTTTCGCGTGGGCTTTGTTCCCTCAACATATTGTGATGAAATTGTTTTGAATTTGGATAGATTCGACGCATGTGGAGGCCAATTCGAAGGGCAAAGGTGTCGTGGGCTAGGAATTTAGCCGGTTCGAGGTGAGTAGTGATTGTAAATGATGTCCTGAGGGTTCGAAACCCCGGATTTGCACATCGTAGTGCTATATTGAAGTGAGGCACACGCTCAACGATGAGAGTGGGGTCGTTTACTACTTGGATTGTGACTTGGTCCGTCCCGATTGATGATTTTACTATATATTTGACTCAAACTTATTTGATACCATCATGAATTGGGCTGATTGCCATATTTGGGCTTCGTGCCAATTGTTTGAACCCTCCAGGGATTTTTATCACTATTTCCTCACTATTTGTACTTATTACTTGAACTCAGTCATGTTGTTTCCACTATTGTACAACTCAGCCACTTTTACTCAGTTTTGAGATTTACACAATATTTAAAATGATGTTTTGGGCTGAGAACTACTGTTTTACTATGCCCGAGAGGCTTGTGATGATTTTCTGACTGAGTGCGGCCGAGGGCCAGATGTGAGGTTTTACTGAGTGATATGAGGCCGAGGGCCTGAGATACTGTATATACGCCACGAGGTGGCTTGATTGATATGAGGCCGAGGGCCTAGATGTATGCCACGAGGTGGCTTGATAAAGCGCTTGGGCCGTAAGGGGCCCCTCCTGGAGTCTGTACACCCCAAGTGAGCGCAGGGTACCCAGAGATATTACAGTTGGTAACAATGACAACTGTAGGTTATAGTTGGTAATAATGACAAGTGGTAACCAGAGATATTACAGTTGGTAACAATGACAACTGGTAACCAGAGCTGTGAGATTGACACTGAGCCCAGGAATATTACAGTTGGTAACAATGACAACTGTAGGTTACAGTTGGTAACAATGGCAACTGGTAATCAGAGCTGGGGAAGATTTTTAAAAGATTTCTTATTGATTTACTATTTTCAAATAATGATTTACTGCTTCATTATGCATTGCCTTGTGCTTTACCTGTTTCCTTACTTTCAGTCATTATTTATATGTGCTACTCACTGAGTTGGAAGTACTCACATTACTCCCTGCACCATGTGTGCATATTCAGGCGTTATTGATTCCGCTCCGAGGCATTGACTACGATTGTCAGAGCGGTGACTCCGAGACTACGAGGTAGCTGTTGGCGTCCGCAGCCCCGTATCTCTTTATATTGTTATTTCCACTTTCTTCAAACAATTGTGCCAGAGAAATTGTAATAGTAATCTTGTTATTAGGATTTCATTAGTTGCTCATGACTTTGTGACACCTCGGTTTCGGGCTGTTGTTGGGATGGTTTGCTATGTTTTTCCACAAATGACCGCTATTAAGCTGTGATGTGTTGTTCTCTTGTTAAATTTATTGCTTAAAATGAGTTATGGTTCAAATTGGCTGGCCTTGTCTTCACGAGAGGCGCCATCACGACCGGGTTTGGGATTCGGGCTGTGACAACTTGGTATCAGAGCCTAGGTTACGTAGGTCTCACAAGTCATGAGTGGATTTAGTAGAGTCTCGCGGATCGGTACGGAGACGTATGTACTTATATTCGAGAGGCTGCGGAACCTTTTTAGGAAAATTCCATATTCTTGAAATTCTTGTCGTGCGAACTTGTTGATCCGAGTACTAAAACTTCTGCTATCCTGTTCTCTCACAGATGGTGATGCCGCGAACTACCGGACGAGGTGGACGACCACCAGTACCACCCACTGAGGCCACCAGAGGCCGTGGACGCGGTCGCGGTCGCGGTAGAGGCAGAGCGACGAGGGCAACATTTGTTGATCCACCAGCTGCCCCAGCTTAGGAACTGGCTCCAGCAGCACCAGTTCAGGCACCAGCTGTGCCTATCGCTATTCCACGTCTTCAAGAGACCTTGGCTCAGATATTATCTGTTTGCACTGGCCTGGTTCATGCGGTTTCAGCCACCACAGCTGCAACTACTTCACAGGCCGGGGGAGGCAATCAGACTCCAGTTTCCCGTACGCCTGAGCAGGTAGTGCAGGGACTTCAGATGCCGGGGGCACCTCCAGCCCAGCCAGTTGCACCAGCCCAGGAATTCATAGTACCAGCTATGCCATATGATGAGCAGCGTCGTCTTCAGAGGTTTGGCAGACTCCAGCCTCCATCTTTCAGTGGTGCTGAGGGCGAGGATGCCCAGGGTTTTCTTGACAAGTGTCAGCAAATGCTCCGGACAGCCGGGATTCTTGAGTCTAGTGGTGTGGCATTCACCACCTTTCAGTTTACGGGAGCTGCCTTTAATTGGTGGGAGGTGTATGAGAGGCATAGGCCGGTCGATGCAGCGCCCCTTACTTGGCAGCAGTTCTCCGCTCTTTTCTTGGAGAAGTATGTGCCGCAGTCCCGCAGAGAGGAGCTGCGCAGACAGTTTGAGTGGCTGCGACAGGGGGATATGACGGTGTCACAATATGAGTCAAGATTTTCTGAGTTGGGTCGACATGCTGTCTGGATGGTACCGACTGATCGTGAAAGGATCAGGAGGTTTGTGGATGGCCTTAACTAACATCTCTGTATCCTCATGACCAGGGAGAGAGTATTGGGTGCTACCTTCGAGGAGGTGGTTGATATAGCTCGCGAGATTGAGACGGTTCGCCGTCAGGAGCAAGAAGAGAGGGAGGCTAAGAGGCCTCGAGGACCGGGTAGTTACAGTGGTGCTCCTTCGAGAGGCCAGTTTCAGCAGGGTAAAGGCCGTTCCTTCAGGCCTGCTCAGCTAGCCCGTCCAGAATACCGTGGGGCATCTGCAGGTCGTAGTCATCATGGGTTGCAGCAGGGCCAGTCATCACTCAGTGCCCTTCCAGCTCATGCCCCGTCGGCCTAGGGTCGTCCTAGGCCAAGTGCATCTGCTAGAGCACGAGGGAGTTGTTATGATTGTGGCGAGATGGGCCACATGTGGAGGCAATGTCCTCATCGTGGTGCTAGATCATTCCAGCAGAGGGGTCAGCCCTCGACTTCTGCTCCAGTTACCTTACTGCCCGCCCAGACAGCTAGGGGTGGAGGTCAGGCAGCCAAAGGTCGCCCCAGAGGGGGAGGTCGAGCAGGCGGTGGCCAGGCTTGATTTTATGCTATCCCAGGCAGGAAAGATGCCAGTGCTTCAGACGCCGTTATTACATGTATTGTTTTAGTTTGCCACAAAGATGCCTCTGTATTATTTGATCCTGGTTCCACCTATTCATATGTGTCCTCATATTTTGCTCAATATTTGAGTATGCCCCCGGAGTTTCTTGCTTTACCTATTTATGTGTCTACCCCGGTGGGCGATACTGTTATTGTGGACCGTGTGTACCGGTCATGTATAGTGACTATTGGGGGTATGGAGACCCGAGTGGACCTATTGCTATTAAGCATGGTAGATTTTGATGTCATTTTGGGCATGGATTGGTTATCTCCATGTCGTGCTTTTTAGACTGTCATGCTAAGACAGTTACTCTGGCTATGCCGGGTGTACCGCGGATCGAGTGGCGTGGTATGACTGATTATGTTCCTAGTAGGGTGGTATCGTTCTTGAAAGCCCAGCGTATGGTTGGGAAAGGTTGCCTTTCCTATCTAGCGTTTGTGAGGGATGTTGGAGCCGAGACTCCAAGCATCGATTCTGTTCCAGTTGTGAGGGAGTTTCCCGATGTATTTCCCGCAGACCTTCCGGGCATGCCACCGGATAGGAATATTGATTTTGGCATTGACCTGGTGCCGGGCACTCAGCCCATTTCTATTCCGCCGTATCGTATGGCACCAGCAGAGTTAAAAGAATTAAAGGAGCAACTTCAGGAACTCCAAGATAAGGGGTTCATTCGGCCTAGTGTGTCACCTTGGGGTGCACCGATTCTATTTGTGAAAAAGAAGGATGGCACGATGAGAATGTGCATCGATTATAGGCAATTGAACAAGGTAACAATCAAGAACAAATATCCTTTGCCTCGCATCGATGATTTATTTGACCAGCTTCAGGGAGCACGAGTGTTCTCTAAGATTGATCTCCGTTCAGGATATCACCAGTTAAAGATCAGGGATGCAGATATTCTTAAGACTGCTTTCCAGACTAGATATGGCCACTATGAGTTTCTTGTTATGTCTTTCGGGCTAACCAACCCCAGCAGCGTTCATGCAGCTAATGAACAATGTGTTTCGGCCTTATCTGAATTCGTTCGTGGTGGTATTCATTGATGATATTCTGGTGTACTCGCGTAATCAGGAAGAGCATGCAGAACATTTGCGAGTTGTATTACAGAGATTGAGGGAGGAGAAGCTTTATGCAAAATTCTCTAAGTGTGAGTTTTGGCTCAATTCAGTGGCTTTATTAAGACACGTGGTGTCCAGCGAGCGTATACAGGTTGATCCAAAGAAGATAGAGGCGGTCTAGAGTTGGCCTAGACCGTCCTCAGTCACAGAGATTCGTAGCTTTCTTGGGTTTGCAGGCTATTATTGCCGGTTTGTTCAGGAATTCTCCTCCATCGCATCGCCCTTGACCAAATTGACTCAAAAGGGTGTTCCATTTGTGTGGTCGGACAAGTGCGAGGAGAGCTTTCAGAAGCTCAAGACAGCCTTGACCACAGCTCCAGTATTGGTTCTACCGTCAGCCTCGGGTTCGTATATCGTATATTGTGATGCCTCAAGAATTGGGATCGGTTGTGTATTAATGCAGGAGGGTAGAGTTATTGCTTATGCTTCTAGTCAGTTGAAGCCTCATGAGAAGAACTACCCCGTGCATGATTTGGAGCTGGCTGCCATAGTTCATGCTTTAAAGATTTGGAGGCATTACTTATACGGCGTATCTTGTGAGGTGTTCACTGATCATCGTAGCCTTCAACATTTGTTCAAGCAGAAGGATCTAAATTTGAGGCAGCGGCGATGGCTAGAATTGCTCAAGGATTACGATATTACTATACTATACCATCCAGGAAAGGTCAACGTGGTGGCCGATGCTTTGAGCCGAAAGGCAGTGAGCATGGGGAGTTTGGCATACATTCTAGTTGGAGAGAGACCTCTCGCAGTCGATGTCCAGCCTTGGCCAATAGGCTTGTGAGATTAGACATCTCGGAGTCCAATCGAGTGTTGGCTTGCGTGGTTTCTCGGTCTTCGTTATACGATCGCCTCAGGGAGCATCAGTATGATGATCCCCATTTTCTTGTCCTTAGGGACAGAGTTCAGCATAATGATGCTAAGGATGTGACCATCGGCGACGATGGAGTGTTGAGGATGCAGGGCCAGATTTGTGTGCCCAATGTGGATGGGCTTCGGAAGTTGATTCTGGAGGAGGCCCATAGCTCACGGTATTCCATTCATCCGGGTGCCGCCAAGATGTATCAGGACCTGAAACAACATTATTGGTGGAGAAGGATGAAAAAGGATATTGTGGGATTCGTAGCTCGGTGTCTCAACTGTCAGCAAGCAAAATATGAACATCAGAGGCCGGGTGGTTTGCTTCAGCAGATAGCTATTCC
>MCJB01022629.1:88254-103116 GCA_002018475.1 Nicotiana obtusifolia | reverse complement strand
TTATAACAACAGCTATCAGTCAAGTATTCAGATGGCTCCGTATGAGGCTTTGTATGGGAGGCGGTGTAGATCTCCGGTTGGTTGGTTCGAGCCCGGCGAAGCTAGGCTATTGGGGACTGACTTGGTTCAGGATGCTTTAGAGAAGGTGAAACAATCCAGGAGAGGCTCCGTACAACACAGTCGAGGAAAAAGAATTATGCCGATAGGAAGGTTCGAGATGTGTTCTACATGGTTGGTGAGAAGGTCTTGCTGAAGGTTTCGCCCATGAAAGGTGTTAGGAGATTCGGGAAGAAAGGGAAATTGAGTCCTCGGTTCATTGGGCCGTTTGAAGTACTACGGAGAATCGGGGAGGTGGCTTATGAGCTTGCTTTGCCACCCAGTCTGTCGAGTGTACACCCAGTATTTCATGTTTCTATGCTTCGGAAGTATATTGGGGACCCGTATCTTATTTTGGACTTCAGCACGATTCAGTTGGATGATAATTTGACCTATGAGGTGGAGCCAGTGGCGATTTCGGATCGTCAGGTTCGGAAGTTGAGGTCCAAGGAGATAGTTTCGGTGAAAGTTCAATGGAGAGGTCGGTCCGTGGAGGAGGCTACCTGGGAAACCGAGCAGGAAATGCATAGCAGATACCCTCACCTATTTGAGACTTTAGGTATGTTTCTTGACCCGTTCGAGGATGAACGTTTGTTTAAGAGGGGGAGAATGTGACGACCCGACCAGTCGTCTCGTGGGTTACTGCTCCGTCTTCCCCATTTTCTGTCTCATTGTGTTTCATTATCTGTGTTTAACGTAACCATGTCAAGTAGTTGAGTGCGGGGTGGACTTGGTAAGAACCAAAACACTTAGTCTCTTTCAAGAAGGTTTAAACCGAAAAGTCAACCGGATGTTGACTTCTGGGTTGGAGGGCTCGAATGTGAGTTCCCATGGTTCGGTTAGTTTCGGGAGGTGATTTATGACTTAGGAGTGGGATCGGAATTAGTTTTGGAGGTCCGGTGTAGAATTAGAGTTGAATTGGCGAAGTTAGCATTTTGGCAATTTCCGGGTGTTAGGCGAGATTTTGATCTGAGCGTCGGAATGGGATTCCGAAAGTTGCTGTAGCTTCGATATGTGATTTAGGACTTGCATGCAAAATTTTGGGTCATTCGGACAAGGTTTGGTTGGGTTTAGATCAACACAGTGATTTAGAGGATTTTGAAATCCGTAGGCTTGAATCCGACTCGAATTGGGTGTTGAGAGGTTGTTTGAGCGCTTCGAAGGTTGGAACAAGTTTGAACGATGTTATGGAGTATGTTGGCGTGTTTGGTTGAGATTCCAGAGGCCTCGGGTGAGTTTTGGGTGGTTAAATGGACTAATTCATCGTTGGAAAAGAAAGTTGCAGAAAACCAGGTGTCGAGAATGCGGTCGCATTTCTCAAATGCGGACCGCATATCTGATGTGCCGGGTAATTTCAGCACATTTTGATACTACTTGCTTAGAGTTTAACTTGTTTTATGTGCAAATTCTACCGATACTTATGTAATTTTAGTGTATTTGCAGAACATCAAGTGTAAGGACCCAAAAGCACGAAAAAGAGCTAAAAAGGCCAACTAAAGACAAGAAAAGACTTAAACAACATTGCAGATGTGAGTATGCAACTGCAAATAGTGAATGCGGACCGCATAGCTCACAAGCAAATCGCAAACAAGGACAGAACTCTGGGCACTCCTTCATGTCGAGAATGCGATCGCATATGCGACCGCAAAACAAGAATATGAATCGCAAATTTGCATTGTGAAATCGCAAACGCAAGCAGAGTTTCTGGGTGAAAATCAGGGTGAAGAATGCGATCGTATTTCGCGATCGCATAATCTATTTCAACGGATGATTGATATTTATTTACTTATTATTCTTCAAAAATTGTTAATGGTTGCAAACATTAACGAATGCCAATTACAATTCTATCTTTGCTTGGGAAAGTGAGATAGAATTTGGTAGAAGTAAATAACAAAGACTCAAGGCTTTAAACCTTGTTTAATAAAATCGCTTAGGAATAAGTGAGTTTTAATTTCGCATTAATTTATTGTTCTTAATCACAACTCTTTTGTATTTGGAAAAATCATAAAGAGGATATATTATCCAACTATCAGAAAATATTGGGTAGTAAATTAGGCATCAATTGTATATCAAGAAAGTTTTCCGTTGGAAATATTCAATATTAATATCAAGAGCATTATACTACATTAAAGGGGACACAACCTTGGTTTCTTTAATTCATATTATTTACATTCACAATATTACAATCAGTTCTCGTTTATCCTCACGTTCAATATTTCTTTTTATTACAATTACTTGATAGAATTACGACTTAGTCGAGTATTACACTAATTAGATAAACGTTTCACACCTATTCCCTGTGGGATTCGACCCCAACCTTGTTGGGTTATTATATTTGACACTGACCGCTTACACTATTCTTAAGGTGTAATTTGAGCGTATTAAATTTTGGCGCCGTTGCCGGGGAATACGGTTATGAAATTACTTAGTGTATACTTTACTTTACGTCTAATTCTACTCTATTACACGTTGTATGTTGTGTTTGGTGTAGATAGGGAGATATGTCAGACCATGAAGATGATGTGGAGATACAGGAGGAAGGAAACCCTTTTGCAGACATTGAGGAGTATATTGAGGATACAAACGCCATTGTACCTCCTGCTATCGGTGCCGCTACTTTCAAGGTAGAACATGGATTTCTGATGCTGAAAGCGGAGGGATTTTTCAGAAATTCCACGGATGATGATCCAACACAGCACCTCAGAAATTTCTTGGGTGTTTGTGCGATGCATAAGCAGAATCATGTCTCCGACGATGCTCTGAGGTTGAGATGTTTTAAGTATTCCCTAGCTGGGGATGCAAGGAAATGGCTCCAGAATCTTCCTCCAAATTCTATACGTTCATGGCCTGAACTTGTCCGAGCTTTCTTATCAAAATGGTGTCCACAAAGCAAGAAATCCGAGATCAGGGACAAGATTTTCTTCTTTAAGCAACTACCTGGCAAACAGTTACATGAAGCGTGGGATCGCTTCAAATTATACTTGGTGAGGTCTCCAAACCATGGTTTTCCAGATTCCATCTTGTTGGAAAATTTTTACATGGGTTTGGATCCTATGAACCAATCAATAGCGAAGAATGCAGCTGCTGGATCTTTGATGGACAAAACCTTCGCTAGGGTGACTCAGATCTTAGATAAAATGGAAAAACACAACCAAGCTTGGCACTCTGAAGATTCTACAGGCGGAATTGCAATTGGCTCTCCTTCGATGAACAATTTGATCAAGGAAAATCAAGAACGAGACCAAGTGATTGCAGAACTTGCCACAAATGTTAATGTATTAATAAAGCTTTTCACGGAGAATCAGAAGAAGAAAGGGAATGTGGTTGAGAATGTGCAGCCGTTACAAAATGATGATTATGAAGAGGAAAATTATGTTAATAATTCTCAAGGAGGATAGAAAAGGCAGCAGTACCAAGGTCAAGGCTCTCAAAATCAATGGAGACCAAACCCCCAAGGGCAAGGTCACCATCAATGGCGAAACGACCAAGGTGGCTCTAATCAAGGAAACTGGAACAGCAATAACAATTTTTCCAATCGAAGTTCCAACCCTTATGTTCCTCCAAAGGGTCAGTATTCGAATCAGGGATCCTCTAGTGAGTCTAAATTGGAGAGCATGCTTGAAAGGATACTACAAAACCAAGAAAAGTCTGATAATTCCATGAAGAACATGACTGAGTTGGTTGGCTCTCACACTGCGACGATTCAAAAGCTGGAATTATAAATGAGAGATCTTTCTCGTGAGCAATATCCACAGCAGAAGGGAACACTCCCTAGTGATATGATTGCAAATCCAAAGGGAAGTGGGAGTGGCCCAACTTCCCATATCATGGCCATCACTACCAGGAGTGGTAAGATACTATAAGGAAAGAATGAACAAGCAGTTGATGTGGAAGAACTTGAAAAGGGAGTCGAAGTTGAAGAACCCAATGCTGCTGAAGTAAAGAAAACTCCAGAAGTTGTGCAAAACCGAGATGAGACCCGAGAAGGGATGAAGGAAAAGGTAGAAGAAACATGAAACATTTTTCCGCCGATTCCTAGACCCCCTCCTCCTTTCCCCCAGAGACTTGCGAGAAGAGTTGATGACAGCAAGTTCGAGAAGTTCTATGATATTCTCAAGCAGTTATCTGTAAATATACAACTCTTGGAGGCTTTTCAAGAAATGCCCGGTTTTGCCAAGTATCTAAAGGATTTGATCACGAAGAAGAGAACCACCAAGAATGAGGTGGTGAATATGACTCACCGGGTTAGTTCTATCATTGCTACAAATCCAATTCAGAAGAAAGAGGACCCGGGAGCATTTACTATTCCATGCACTATTGGAGTGTGCGACTTTGCAAAAGCACTCTGTGACAATGGGGCCAGCATAAATCTAATGCCGCTTGCCATTTACAAACAAGCGAGATTAGGAATGCCAAGGCCGACGAGCATGAGGTTGCAAATGGCTGACCATTCAATCAAGAGACCAGTGGGTATTGTAGATGATGTGATCGTGAAAGTTGGGAAATTTCATATACCAGCTGATTTTGTAATTCTTGATCGTGCTGTGGACAAGGAAATCCCTATTATATTGGGGAGACCATTCTTAGCTACTGGAAGAGCCCTTATGGATTCGGAGTGTAATGAAATTAAATTTCGAGTGAACAACGAAGAAGTTACCTTCCAAGATAGTAAGGGTATGAAGTTACCAAACGAGTACTAGAGCATTTTAGTGATTGGTATTGTTGATGAAGTAGATGATGCTGTTGAGATAAAGGTGGAAGAGCAATGCCTAGGTGAAGCATTGGCAGCTATATTGGTAAACTTCGATGGTGATGATATGGATGGCTTTATGGAGTCAGTGAATGCATTAGAGGGGTGTGGTTCTTACTCGTATACTCCACCAAAGCTTTCCCTTGATTTGGAGAATAGAGCTACACCTCCTGCAAAGCCATCCATTATCGAACCACCTCAATTAGAGCTGAAACCACTTCTTTCGCAATTGAGGTATAAATTTCTTAGCTTAAATAATACGTTACCAGTAATTGTTTCTTCGTTGTTGAATGATGTGCAGGTGGAACAGTTGCTAAAAGTTTTGAAGGAGCATAGACAAGCCATTGGTTGGACAATTGCGGACATTCGGGGGATCTCTGCTGGAATTTGTGACCATAAGATTCAATTAGAAGGTGGGACAAAATCGACTGTGGAACATCAACGACGGTTGAATCCGTCAATGCAGGAAGTGGTAAAGAAAGAGATAATCAAATGGCTGGATGCTGGGGTAGTCTACCCAATTGCTGATAGTTCATGGGTGAGCCCGGTGCAATGCGTGCCAAAGAAAGGAGGCATGACTGTAATAAAAAATGAGAAGAACGAGCTTATTCCTACAAGAATTGTAACTGGATGGAGAGTGTGCATGTACTACAGGAAACTAAATAGCGCCACATGCAAGGACCATTTCCCAATGCCTTTTATTAATCAAATGCTTGATCGGCTAGCGGGAAAGTCCTTTTATTGTTTCCTTGATGGATACTCCGGTTATAATCAGATCAATATCACTTTTGAAGACCAAGAAAAGACTACATTCACATGCCCATATGGCACATTCGCTTTTAGCCGGATGCCATTCGGCCTATGCAATGCTCCAGCTACCTTCCAGAGATGCATGATGTCTATCTTCTCCGATATGGTAGAGGACTTCCTTGAGGTATTTATGGATGATTTTTCGGTAGTAGGTGAGACATTTGAGCAGTGCTTGAGTAATCTCAAACAAGTACTCAAGCGATGTGAAGAGACAAACCTTGTGCTAAATTGGGAAAAATGCCACTTCATGGTTGATGAAGGTATTGTTTTGGGACATAAAATATCAAGGTGTGGCATTGAGGTAGACAAAGCTAAAATAGAAATCATCTCTAAGCTTCCTCCACCCACGTCCGTCAAAGGTGTTCGTAGTTTTTTGGGGCATGCCAGATTCTACAAGCGTTTCATTAAGGACTTCTCAAAGATTGCAAACCCAATGTGTAAACTCCTTGAGAAGGATGCCAAGTTCATCTTTGATGAGAAATGCTCACAGCTTTTGAGGAACTGAAGACTAAGCTCACCACGGCACCCATTATTGGCACACCTGATTGGTCGCTTCCTTTTGAACTTATGTGTGACACCAGCGGTGTAGCTATTGGAGTTATGCTGGGACAAAGACACAATAAAGTTCTTCACCAAATATACTATGCTACCAAAACACTTAATGGGGCGCATATGAATTACACCGTAATCAAGCAAGAACTGTTGGCCATTGTGTATGCTTTCGAGAAGTTCCGTGCGTATCTGCTGGGCTCTAAAGTAATTGTGTACACCGATCATGCAGCTCTCCTTTATCCGATGGCGAAGAAAGATGCAAAGCTGCGACTAATCCGTTGGGTTTTACTGCTGCAAGAGTTCGATTTCGAAGTTATGGATCAAAAGGGAACACAAAACCAAGTGGCAGATCACTTGTCTAGAATTGAAGAATCGGGGAGACTAAAAGGAGAGCTGGAAATCAATGATGCATTTCCAGATGAACAAATACTGGTGTTATCCAATTCCTTTGCACCGTGGTATGCAGACATCGCTAATTACATAGTCAACAATCTTATTCCGGACGGGTTGGAATTTTACCAAAAGAAGAAATTCTTGAGGGATTGTCGAAACTATTATTGGGAAGAATCCTTCTTGTTCCGTGTCTGTGCGAATAACATAATCAGGAGATACGTGCCTGAGGAAGAGATGCTACAAATTCTGAAAGCTTGTCATGACTCACCAGTTGGGGGTTATCATGGAGGGAATAGAACGACAGCAAAGATCTTGGAATGTGGTTATTACTGGCCGACCATTTATCAAGACGCTAATCAGTTGGTAAAGTCTTGTGATCAATGCCAACGACAGGGCCCGATTTATAGGAGGCATGAGATGCCTATGAACTTTGTGATGGAAATCGAACTATTCGACGTTTGGGGTATTGACTTCATGGGCCCTTTTATAAGCTCATGTGGGATGAAATACATCTTAGTGGCTGTGGACTACGTGTCCAAATGGGTAGAAGCCATTGCTTTACCAAACAACGAGGCTCGGAGTGTGACCGTGTTTCTAAAGAAGAATATTTTCACCCGGTTTGGCACCCCGAGAGCCATTCTCAGTGATGGGGGTTCGCATTTCTGTAACAGAGTCTTTAAAGGTCTCCTTGACAAGTACGGCGTCAAGCATAAGTTTTCCACCCCCTATCACCCACAGTCGAGTGGTCAAGTGGAGGTATCCAACATGGAAATAAAGAGCATACTAGCAAAGACAGTGAATGCAAACAGGACCGACTAGTCAAAGAAGCTAGATGATGCTCTATGGGCATACCGCACAGCGTACAAGACCCCTATCGGTACATCTTCTTATTGGATAGTTTTCGGAAAAGCTTGCTATTTACCTGTAGAACTTGAGCATAAGGCTATGTGGGCCTTAAAAAGATTAAACATGGACTGGGCAGAGGCTGGAGCTCTAAGGCTTGCACAATTGAATGAAATGGAGGAGTTCCGTCTTCACGCATATGAAAGTGCAGCAGTATATAATGAAAGAATGAAATTCGTCCATGACAAAAAGATCTTAAAAAGAGAGTTCAAAGCAGGGGATCTGGTATTGCTGTTTAACTCAAGACTAAAACTATTCCCGGGGAAGCTAAAGTCTAAATGGTCTGGCCCTTTTAAAGTTGTTGATGTCTCTCCCTTTGGAGCTGTTGAACTAGCATCGGAGGATGGGCTCTGCACCTTCAAGGTAAATGGACAAAGAATTAAGCATTACCTGGGAACAGAAGGAGAGAAGCATTTGGTAGAGCAGCTGGCTCTAAAGGATGGTCCTAGCCCAACCAGGGAATGAATTCAGAGGTGTAATTTGAGCATATCAAATTTTGGCGCCGTTGACGGGGATTACGGTTTTGAAATTATTAATTAGTGTATACTTTACTTTATGTCTAATTACGCCGTTGCCGGAGGTGTTTCAGCTTCGTCGTGCCACGACGTTAAATCAAGCGCTTCATGGGAGGCAACCCATGTGTGGTACCATTTACTTTTGCTTGTTGTTGTACATTTATTTAAGCTTTGATATCATAGTTTTACTTAGGGCTATTTGAAGGATATTTTAGAATGCAGGAGTTTGGGAAAAAGAGACAAAATTGAGAAGGAGTTCTTGCAACGGTAGAAAAACAACAATGTGACAAAGGCTACACAAATGCGATCGCATTATCAATATGCGAGCCGCATTTGTGTCGCAAACTGGAGTAGAAAGTTGAACAAACATAGCTGTTACACATGCGACGATGTACAACATTTCGCGGATCGCATTTACGTTATGCGGTTCGCATTCTCATCGCAAACAGAGACAGAGAATTTGGTTCAAAACTATGACATAAATGCGGTGAGGTAGCCTACTTTGCGATTCACATTTACAATATACGATGACTTAATCATCGCATACTGACAGGTACGTGTCCGCATTCCCTCCTCTTCTAAACCCTTCAACCTAGTATATAAAAAAAAAGAAAAGAAGAAAAATAGAACACAATAGAGAACAAACAGCGATTGACATTATCGGAGGAAATTGAATTTCAAGCTTACCAAACATCACAGTGCTGATTAAAAGTTGTCCTAAATCCTCAAATCTTCTTCCTAGATATGGCAGCTAAAAAGCACTCCTCAAAGAGAAGGCCATCATCCGCTCCTACCACAGCACAAACCAAACGTGTCAGAGTGGAATCAAATTTGCCAAGCACCTCCCAGTCTGATGAGGAGGAACGCTTGCCTGAAGTCGATCTGGTAGCTGAGGCCAGAAGGAAACGCGGTGATGACCTTCAGCTTCGATTTGGGGTCGAAGGTTCCAGGACGCTGTTTAGGGAGGGGCTAACAAAAAGGAAAATCTTGGGGGAGAAAAAGTTGAGTTTGAATGGATTACATAACAGTACCCTCATATTCTCGACAACATCAAAACGAGAAAATGGGAGTACTTCACTAGGGACCCTAAAGAATACAATGAGTCAATGGTCCGGGAATTCTATGCATCTTATGGAGCTTCACGAACGGGGTACCATAGACGCAACAGAATATTCACTGGCATCGTCCACGTTCGGGGAAAGGCTGTGTTTTGCGACAGTGAGCATATTAATGAACTCTACTTCCCCGATTGGGAATCCGGCATAGCTGAGTACGATGCCAAGTACTCCAACAGAGAACATGAACGTGGATGGATAGCGTCCATTATTGCCAAGGGGACTCCTGCATGGATTAACCCTGGAAAGAAAATCTATAAAGAGGACCCCACAAGGGAGGGAAAATTTTGGCTAAACTTCGTCACTCCCATTTAATATCGTCCAGAAACGAAACAGATATCAGCATTGAGAAAGCACTTCTCATTGCATGTATTATGGCCGGTATTAAAATTGATGTGGGGAGTCTAATTTTCCAAGAGATTGGCATCCGGGAAACGCAGCGTGCCACATCACTTTCCTTTCCGAGTTTGATCACAACCCTTTGCCAAGAGGTGAATGTTGCTTTCTTGCCACAAGCTGACAAACTAGGACGGTCAACGAGGGATATCGATATCACTCGTATCAGTGATTCTGCTGCCCCAACAGAGACCCCAATCCAGGACATTGACTCTCAAAATCTCCTATCTCCCCAAGATCTAGAAGCCTCCACTGCTGCTACAGAGACTGCACCCCCATCCACCACGGGTCCATCTTCTTCAACAATGCCAGCCCTTTCAAGACTTGGTCTAATTGCACATCATGCCAATGCCAAAGTGGACCAACTCTTGAAAACTCTGCCTCACCTGATCAAATAAGCCCTGACTCCAATTCAAACGTCAGTAATCGCTCTCCAACAGCAACAAACATTGTTTGGGGATCGTCTTCACAAACTTGAGTCTAGGGTTGAACAACTAAAAAGAGGTGAGGTTAGAGGGTTACCTCAGCTGAGGGAGGAAGTGAAATCGATGAAGACCGAACTGCAGAAAATGCAAAATTTGGAGTTCGACATAACATCTCTGCTCCCCAAAGAGGGTGACCAAGGTGTTGACATTGCTGCACCAGACTTGGGCTTGGACTTCACGGCGCTAATGGCAGACATTGCACCTTCGTCTGCCAAAGTGTCTCATCCTCCAGTTCCTCCGGTACCGGTAGATATTACTGATGGCGAGACATCGGGACAGTCATCAAAGTTAGAAGGGGAGGAGACAGAGGATACCAGTTCATGGTCTGATGAGGGTGATGACCCTAAGGAGAAGGGCAAAGCGATTGCTGCGCCAACATTGGAGGATGAGGAGCATGCTGACATTGAGAGGGCCATACAACATTCGCTAGCGGATGTGGCCGCCCTTGCAGACTCATTGGCCATACAGCCACCAGTGGGTGAAGCTAGCAGCTCAGCTGCCCTACCACCAGCTCCTGTTCAGTCTCACAGCCCTCCTGCCGCTCCAGAGGATTCCTAGGCTACTGAATCTCTTCGCGCAAATGCGCCCCAGGGAGCCCCTTGCACTCTATCTTCTTTTCTTATGCATTGGGGACAATGCATGATTTTGGTTGGGGGTGGTATCCTTATTTGTGTATTTGATCTATTTTCTGGCATGTTTAGTGACATTGATAACTGTAAAATATGTAGTAATGATTAATGATTTATGTATATATGCTGTTGTAGTTAAATAGTTAGTGAAATGAAGTTTGTCAATAAAATCCCCTTGTTTTTTCTTTGCTGGGCTTTTTTTTTCAAGGGAGTAATAGTAGAATCGGGTTTATTAAAATAAGATATATTGACCGGGATGGTGAAATTGTTTAGTATCAAGTATGTGAATATGTGTGTAGAGTATACCCTCGCAAATCAGCTATGTGAACTTGAGTGCTCACTCTGTAACTCTAGTTCCACCTAGAGTCGTGTATGTATACATGAGGAAAGCCTCGAGTGACCAAATGTTAACTCTAAAGCTGTAAACTATGTTAATCGAACAGATTGTGTGCCAATGTGTGTGAGCTCTTTGTTTAAATAGTTCTTGTGTTCGCTGCTGCCATCTAGAACTTGCCCGGTTGGTTTTTCTACGCTTATTATAAGTACACTGAGTTGGAGAGAGGATCTTAGGCATTCTTTGTTTATTTATGAAACCTTTCTAGCCTTTTTAGCCTACCTGTGTATAAATAATATCACTAGTACCCTATTTGAGCCTTTTAGCCTTTTCCTTGGCCTCCGCATTACAAACCTTTCCCGTTCGTAAAACAGGACCTCTTTTGAACCCGTTCCTCCTTGAATATTGAGAACAGGGCTAAAAGCCTAAGTTGGGGGTATGGGTCAAAATGGAAATGGATAAGGCTGTGAAGTGAGGGTGAGAGCCTGCTAATGTGAATTTATGAACGCTCCAAAGAAGAAAAAAAAAAGAGAAAGAAAGAGAAAGAAAGAGAAAAGAAAAAGAAGAAAAAAAAACAATAGTTATATATGTATTTATAATAATGGAGCTCTGAAATAGATTAGAGAGGTATTTAAGGCAGGCCCACTTTGGGAACTAAACGCCATTGAGGCTATGGGGTTGAAAAGAAGCGAAATGTTAAAAGAAAGAAGAATGTAATTAGTGTTCAAGGAGGATGTAGTCACTCATATCTAAATATATATCCTACCCTTCCTTAAACCTACATTACAAGCTTACAAAGCCCTTATGTGATCTCCAACCGAGTGTTCTTAGAAGTAGGTGACGAATTAAAATAAGGGCAAGCATATGGTATGACATGTGGTGACACTTCAAATTTTGTTCTGAGAGTGAGTGTATTTGCATTTGAGTCCCTGTGTAGTGTTATGATAAATATTGTGAGAGTGGGACTTTCTTTCCAGTGAGGGCACATAAACTGCTAGGTTGATAGAAAGTTGAGTTTTGAGTAAAGCATAAGTGCATTCAGCTGAAGGTACCTTTAGTTACTTTGTTGAGGCTCAAAGTTCATAAGCTGATTGGTTGTCCTTGAATATACTGATGATTCAAGGAGGGTAAAGTATTCAAAGAGATATACTTGAGATACTAACAACAAACACCGTCCATAGTCAGTATTGTTTCATGTTTGATAAGTAGAGTCTAGACTAGGATAGTATCGTTTTAGTTGCTTGAGGACAAGCAAGAGTTTAAGTTGGGGGTGTTGATGTGCCGGGTAATTTCGGCATATTTTGATACTACTTGCTTAGAGTTTAACTTGTTTTATGTGCAAATTCTACCGATACTTATGTAATTTTAGTGTATTTGCAGAAAATCGAGTGTAAGGACCCAAAAGCACCAAAAAGAGCTAAAAAGGCCAACTAAAGACAAGAAAAGACTTAAACAACATCATAGATGTGAGTATGCGATTGCAAACAGCGAATGCGGACTGCATAGCTCACAAGCAAATCGCAAACAAGGACAGAACTCTGGGCACTCCTTCATGTCGAGAATGCGGTCACATATGCGACCACAAAACAAGAATGCGAATCGCAAATTTGCATTGTGAAATCGCAAACGCAAGCAGAGTTTCTGGGTGAAAATCAGGGTGAAGAATGCGATCGCATTTCGCGATTGCATAATCGATATGCGAACTGCAATTACAGTATGCGACAAAGGCAAATCCTGGGGTTAGAAATGCGATGGAGGAAGAAGATTTGCGAACCACATTTCTGTTTTGCGACAGAAATGCGGTCCGCATTATTACACCAGGGGCAAATTAGTTCGGATTTTGCCTCGGGTTTTGGGCCTTTATAAATAGGTTTAATAGGATTTTGTGAGGGACATCTTGTCAGATTGGAGAGTACAAAGTACGGGCAATTAACTAGTTTGAGTTCTTGGAGGCTTTGGGGATCAATTACCTTCTATTTTGTAAGATGATGACAATTACTATTCTTTCTTATTCAATGTTCAGCATGAGTAGCTAAATTTAAATGCTAAGGTTGTGAACCTTAGATGGGTATAATGTTATTGAGATTTTGATATTGAATATGATTTCAACGGATGATTGATATTTATTTACTTCTTATTCTTCAAAAATTGTTAATGGTTGCAAACATTAACGAACGCCAATTACAATTCTATCTTTGCTTGGGAAAGTGGGATAGAATTTGGTAAAAGTAAATAACAAAGACTCAAGGCTTTAAATCTTGTTTAATAAAATCGCTTAGGAATAAGTGGGTTTTAATTTGGCATTAATTGATTGTTCTTAATCACAACTCTTTTGTATTTGGAAAAATCATAAAGAGGATATATTATCCAACTATCGGAAAATATTGGGTAGTAAATTAGGCATCATTGCATATCAAGAAAGTTTTCCGTTGAAAAAATTCAATATTAATATCAAGAGCATTATACTACATTAAAGGGGACACAACCTTGGTTTCTTTAATTCATATTATTTACATTCACAATATTACAATCAGTTCTCGTTTATCCTCACGTTCAATATTTCTTTTTATTACAATTACTTGATAGAATTACGACTTAGTCGAGTATTACACTAATTAGATAAACGTTTCACACCTATTCCCTGTGGGATTCGACCCCAACCTTGTTGGGTTATTATATTTGACACCGACCGCTTACACTATTCTTAAGGTGTAATTTGAGCGTATCAATATCTCTCCAAGAGATCGCAAACCCAGGCAGGTTCCTAGGCAAAGTTCATGTCAGAAATGCTGTAGGAAATGCGGACCGCATATCTAATATGCGGATCGCATATCTTACATTGAGACCGCAAACTGAGAATGAAAACTGAACAAAATTTAACGTCAAGAATGCGGTCGAAAATGCGATCGCAAACCCGAAATGCGGACCGCAAACCATGCTTTATGTTGAAATTGCGGTGAAGGCTAGGGCCACTTTTGCGGTGGCCACGTCAAATATGCGGACCGCATATCTGTTCTGTGACAGATATGCGATCGCATATAGGGCCGGACAGGGGAGTTTTTGTCTCGATTTTTGGCCCCTTTATAAACAGAAATCAGTGCCCATTTGCCATGCAAAAGTCATTTTCCATTACTCACAAAGAGAAACACCTCCAAACACCATAGAATCATAGCAAATCAACCTTAAAATCATATCCAAAGGATATTTTCTTGGACAGATTCTCAAGAGGAGGAGTTTTGACCATCTTGAACATAGTTGGCTGAAACTTATTTGATACCTTCATGAATTGGGCTGATTGCCATATTTGGGCTTCGTGCCAATTGTTTGAACCCTCCGGGGATTTTTATCATTATTTCATCACTATTTGTACTTATTACTTGAATTCAGTCATGTTGTTTCCACTTTTGTACAACTCAGCCACTTTTACTCAGTTTTGAGATTTACACAATATTTAAAATGATGTTTTGGGCTGAGAACTACTGTTTTACTATGCCCGAGAGGCTTGTGATGATTTTCTGACTGAGTGCGGCCGAGGGCCAGATGTGAGGTTTTACTGAGTGATATGAGGCCGAGGGTCTGAGATACTGTATATACGCCACGAGGTGGCTTGATTGATATGAGGCCGAAGGGCTAGATGTATGCCACGAGGTAGCTTGATATAGCGCTTGGGCCGTAAGGGGCCCTTCCCGGAGTCTGTACACCCCCAGTGAGCGCAGGGTACCCAGAGATATTACAGTTGGTAACAATGATAACTGTAGGTTACAGTTGGTAACAATGACAACTGGTAACCAGAGATATTACAGTTGGTAACAATGACAACTGTAGGTTCCAGTTGGTAACAATGACAGCTGATAACCAGAGCTGTAAGATTGATACTGAGCCCA
>MCJB01022629.1:24342-88234 GCA_002018475.1 Nicotiana obtusifolia | reverse complement strand
ACTGAATATTAATAATAGAGGAATGGGGGTAGAATAGAAGATCTAGGGCAAGAGTATTATACAAGATACTTAAATGATTTCTTACTGATTTACTATTTTCAAATAATGATTTACTGCTTCATTATGCATTGCCTTGTGCTTTACGTGTTTTCTTACTTTCAGTCATTATTTATATGTGCTACTTACTGAGTTGGAAGTACTCACATTACTCCCTGCACCATGTGTACAGATTCAGGCATTATTGATTCCGCTCCGAGGCATTGACTACGATTGTCAGAGCGGTGACTCCGAGACTACGAGGTAGCTGTTGGCGTCCGCAGCCCCGTATCTCTTTATATTGTTATTTTCACTTTCTTCAAACAATTGTGCTAGAGATATTGTAATAGTAATCTTGTTATTAGGATTTCATTAGTTGCTCATGACTTTGTGACACCCCGGTTTCGGGCTGTTGTTGGGATGGTTCGCTATGTTTTTCTGCAAATGACCGCTATTAAACTATGATGTGTTGTTCTCTTGTTAAATTTATTGCTTAAAATGAGTTATGGTTCGAATTGGCTGGCCTTGTCTTCACGAGATGCGCCATCACGACCGGGTTTGGGATTCGGGCCATGACAGTTTCCCTATTCGCGAACGCGAAGAACAAATCTTCACCTGCCTCCAGATACTTTTCGTGAACGCGCGACCTCCCTCCCAATTGCGAAGAAGGAAACCAGACACCAGACACCAGAAATCTGCAACCTCAACCATCTTCTAATTTTAACATTTGATTCGTTAACCATCTGAAATCCACCCGAGGCCCCCGGGACCTCAACCAAACATACCAACAAGTCCTAAAATATCATATGAACTCGCTCGAAGCATCACATCACAACAAGCAATGCTAAAACCATATATCACGTATCAATTCAAGCCTAATGAACTTATGAATTTCCAACTTCTACATTCGACGCCGAAACCTATCAAATCAAGTCCGATTGACCTCAAATTTTGCATACAAGTAATAAATGACACCACGAACCTACTCTAACTCCCGGAACCAAAATCCGAGCTCGATAACCACAAAGTCAACTGTCGGTCAAACATCTAAATTCCCAAAGTTTCAAATTTTCTAACTTTCGCCATTTCAAGCCTAATTCAACTACGGATCTCCAAATCGCTATCCGAATACACTTCTAAGTCCAAAATCACCCTACGGAGCTGCCGGAACCATCAACACTTTATTTCGGAGTCGTTTACACATAAGTAAACATCCGGTCAACCTTTTCAACTAAAGCTCTCAACCTTGAGACTACGTGTCTCAACTCGTTTCGAAACATCCCCGGAACCGAACCAACTGCCCCGACAATTCACATAGCAACTATTAAGAATAAAATGAGTAGTAAATGGGTGAATTAGATACAACTCTCAAAACGATCGGTCGGATCGTTACAAAACCATTGTCTCATTTATCTATAATTTGTTTAATTATCAAAGAATCATTTTCTTTTATATCGTAGAGAAAGTGTGTGTTAAAGTATAGAGAAACTATATATAACCAATAAAATATATTTTTTACAAAAAAACATCTAATTTGATAAGTTTTTTTAAGGTTAATGTGGGCTATTTGGTTTTACCTGACCTAAGTTTTTGCACTGGTTAATTTGATTTATAACCAATCAATGAATATAATTCAGGCTTAATAACTAAATTAATACTTATTTTTTACTTGATTTTTAAAGCCGACCCTCAACTGTGACTTTACCTGCTAAACACTTTTACTCGATCAAAACATACATTATACAAAATATAAATGGTAAAGATATCAAATCAATAATAACATGTAATTTAATGGATATTTCTGACAACATGAACGTTCATACTAAGTAGTTTGGTAAATATGAATTGTAATATGAGTATTTATGTCCTAAAGAATTAAAAATTCAACCACAAAAAAAGAAATTCAAATAATTCATAAATTTTAAAATAACAATCCATGGATCTGTTTAATAATCGAAGAATTATTATGATAATAAAATTGGTGTTGATACTCAATTTCGCCCTCATAACATCCTATTCAACTTTCTCTTGCCACTTATATTCCATAATATTTTAAATATTATTTATATTATATTTTCGTGTTACTATTCTCTATTAACATGTTTAAAATAATACTTTACCATTTATTATTACTTTTGGCGTTTTTAAATCATTGTTATAGTAGATTGATGTATAAATAATTTATTTTATATATTTCTATAAGTATTTGGTAAATAAGTAAATTGATTTAATATTTTGACAAATATTAAGATAATTTATTATATTTTTTAAACTGTTTATGATTAATTTGTTAATCAAAATGGCTCTTTTATATTTAAAGTATTTCATATATTTTATAGTACTCTAAATAGCATTTGTATCACTTTATCATAATTTATATTATTCTATATTATTTTAAATAATATCCTATCCTATTATAACTAATAACATACTTTTCCATACTTTTTTCTTTATCCCAAATAATATTCAATAGTTTTACCTTAGTTTACTATATTTATATTATTTATTTCCTCAAATAGTTTTTCTCTGTAATTTTATCATATTTTTATATTATTTTTGTAGTATCATTTGCAATAATAGTCATGCTTATTACAATTAATTATGTTTAATATATTTCTCTTCTTATATTTCTTTGCTAAAATAATGCTTGACATGTTATATCTTATTTACTACATTTAACTTAGTCAATTTTATATAATAGTTCTTTATATTATTTTTGTTATTTAATATTCTTATAAATTAGTTTTACACAATTGCATGCATTTTCTTAATGTAAGATAGGTTTGCTTTATCTATAATGTTTGTCTTGTAATAACCTCCTACTCCTATATAAAGGAGGGCTTGTAGTAGTTGTAGGATCATCAAATAATTGCCTTGTACAAAATCAGAAAATCATCTTGAAAAACCTTAGAGTCATCCTAGAATTTTCTTGTAATTTTCATGCACTCTTTGTAAATCTATTGTGATATATTCCATATGAGTTCTTTCTAAATTTTCTTCTTGTTCTTCCTTTCGAATTGATGGAAAGGCCGGTCCATGTATGAAAATAGAGTAAGTGTACTCTTTGAAAGTTAGCTTGTTGTAGTACGGTCCATGTATGAAAATAAAGTAAGTGTACTTTTTGAAAGTTAGCTTATTGTAGTGCGAAAGTTTTCTGAGTTATGAACAGTTAACGTTGGTTATAGTACAAAAGTTTTCCGAGTTGTGTAGCTTGGCAAGGTTGAAGCCAGCCCCTTTTGTAGGAAAACTTTTGCGACTATAAACAAATTAACTGCTTGTGTTGCTTGGCAATAGCCAGCCCGTTGGGTGTAGCTTGGCAATAGCCAGCCCCCTTTTTGTACTGTGGTTTCAAGGTTTCACAATGGCCTCAGAGAATCCAAGACTTCTATACTTGGATGGTGACTAAAAATTTGGTAGAACGCGAGAAGTATGCCATCCTGTCAGAACTCACTTCACGATTCTCTGGAATCCTCAGAGATTGGTGGAACTCACTTGCATTTCAAGACAAGAATATGTTTCTTACTTCCCAAGACTTTGCCTTCAACATCCGCATTCTACATGAAGTCTTCTGCGGAGTTACTGGCCAAAGACAGGAGAAAATGCGTAGACAACTCTTCGAGATGAAGTGTGTGTCATTCGACAGAAATGACATTGACAGACACTTTCAAAAAATGGCCAAGATATACTTTGAGATCGGCGGCGATATCAATCTGAAGCAAGCCTTTGTCTCGTCACTTCCAAAGCTGTTGGCAAGTCGAGCCATGACCATCATTGAAGAAAGTTCCAGTCCATAACCATCCCACAAATTGGTTATATCAGGCAGGCTATTTTCGTCGCATTAGATGACATTTGTACAAAGCGCTCAGCCTTAAAGCAAATTATCCAGCACAATCGAGCGCTTGACAAAGCATGCCGCAAAACTGATCTAATCACCGGATCAGGATGTTCCTGTAGCTCGTCCAGACGACGGAAATAATTCAGGAGATTCAGATGGCCAAGAATTCCTGATGGACGTCCGAGATCCAAAAGGCGCACATAATATTTCAGGCGCAGACGGCCAGGAAATTTTCACATGAAGGACAGATGCTTTATTTGCCACAAAATTGGACATTTTGCAAAAAATTGTCCCCAATCAAGAAGATCTGTCAAACTCCTGGAAGAAATTGAAGATTACACTGGCATACATCTTGCAAAAGAGGAGGACCTTGAATCTATATTCTCTGTGGACGACGAACCCAATGAAGAAACTATATTTTCTCTTGATATCTATGAAGATCAAGGCAATGATCAGTACCAAATCTCAAAACCAGTGATCGAGGCCCGACAGGAGATCAATGCTCTCACAGTCGTTCCTCAAGTAGAACTCAAGGTCTATACATCCATATGGGATAAACCAGCTCGAGTTATTGCTTTCATCGACACCGGAGCTGCATCCTCACTCATAAATCCTGCTGTTCTTCCTGAAGATCAATGGGTGCCGCATTTCAAGGATTTCAATACTGCATCAAATGCAATCTTAACAGTCAGCTTATTAGCTTATTGTAGTGCAATCTCAAATGCAATCAAATGCAATAAAAATAAAGTATGTGTACTCTTTGAAATTTAGCTTATTGTAGTGCGAAAGTTTTCTGAGTTATGAACAGTTAACGTTGGTTATAGTACAAAAGTTTTCCGAGTTGTGTAGCTTGGCAAGGTTGAAGCCAGCCCCTTTTGTAGGAAAACTTTTGCGACTATAAACGAATTAACTGCTTGTGTAGCTTGGCAATAGCCAGCCCGTTGGGTGTAGCTTGGCAATAGCCAGCCCCCTTTTTGTAGGAAAACTTTCGTACCTATGATTAAGCTTGCTTTCCTCGAGTCTCTTGCTTTATTCTTTGTACTGTGGTGCCGTTCCTACGATTAGGCTTGTTTTCACGGAGTCTCTTGCTCTGTTCCTTATACTGAGAAAAGGTTGTGACCGATATTACTTTAGCCGATCTCTTGGCTGAAGTAAGGGCACTTAGTACCCGAATGGAGAACCTTGAAAGAACCGTTGGTACTCAGAAGAATGCCGGGGAAGGAACTAGTGATGGTTCCACCATAAGACCTGAACATGATGATACTGTTCGTGAGGTGGAGAGTAACGAAGAGATACTGAAAGCTAACACCGAAGCCGTGGACCATGTCAGTACATTAACCCTGCCAGGTAATGTTTGTGCTATGATGCAACCAGGTGATATTTGTGAGGTAATGATAGTTCTAAAATGTTAATTTGCATAGTTCATAAGGGTGTTTACTTGAGTTCTAATGATGAAGTTTCTACTAACGTTCACCCCTTGCCTAGTGTTGTTGATGATGTTTTACAGGAATATGTGAACATGACCGAGGAGATAGTTCATTCCAAGTGTTGCAGAAGATCAATAACAACACCTATGTTATTGACCTGCTTGGTAGTGCCACTTTGAAAGATGAAGATGGTTCGATTTCGAGGATGAAATTTTCTCAAGAAGGGGAGAATGATGCAGGCCAACCTGATCAAGCTACGTTCATGCCATCAATGTTGGATAAGACAAGAAAAAGCGTTGGTTAGCCTTGGAGAAGAGCCAAGCATTCACACATCTTGTGTTGGACAAAATATTTATTGATGATGGAAATTCGTGTTTATGTTGTATTATTGTGTTGCTATGGAAGACATTGGCTCTTACTTGAGGGTCTTGCGTGACCATTCTCTTTACTTAACCAAATTGTGGCTTTTTTGTTAGTTATTTTTTTCCTAGTTGATTTAGGACAAGACTCATTCTATATAAGCCTAAAGACTTCATTATTTTCAGTACCTAACATTGATATTCAATACAAAAATTGGCAGCAACTTTGCTCCAAACTCGTGTGCTTTGAACTTGTCCAATTTTTGGTGTAATTCCAAATTGAACTCGTTCCTTTGTTTGATCGAACAGTTTACAAGACCATCGTTGTCTTGAGGGTTGTTCGTATAGTATAGGTACTCCGTGACTTCATCAATAAGGTAAGTAGACTAGTTCCTACTTGTTGTCTTGATAGTTCATTGAGCATCTTGCTTCTATCCTTTTATCTTGTTTTCTGCGTTTTATATTGCATCAAGGTAAAAGGCCGAACATAGGTTACTTTCATCCCTTCGGAAGCAAATGCTTCGTTCACAATAATGGTAATGACAATCTTGGTAAGTTCGATCCAAGAAGCGACATAGGTATATTTCTTGGTTATTCAAATAATAGTAGGTCATTTAGAGTCTATAACAAACATAAATTATATGTAGAGGAATCAATTCATGTTATCTTTGATGATAATAACCGTGTGACCGAGAAAGGAATCGTTTCAGGTGATAAAGACATCAATCAAGACGTATCAAAGATGAATAAATCTTAGGAACCAAAGAAATCCACTGATAGCTGCATCTAACCTACAAAGTCGACTAATGAACCTATTAGCGATCATGCTGAACCTTAGAAGGAGTCGACTACTCAGCTAGCTGAAACAAGACCAAATGAATGGAGAAGTGAAACTAAATATCCACAGAAATTCATCATAGGGAATCCAAACAATGGAATGAGAACTAGGAGAGCCCTCAAACAAAAGTCTAACATCGCACTTATATCTCAAATCGAATCAAAGAAGGTTGACAAAGCCTTAAAAGACTCTAGCTGGGTACAAGCCATTCAAGATGAACTCGACCAATTTGACAAAAAGTAAGTATGGAAACTATTGCCTAAGCTAGAAAATGCTGCAATTATTGAAACCAAATGGTATTCACAAACAAGTTGAATAAGGATGGAAAGGTAGTTAGGAACAAAGCCAGATTAGTTGCTCAAGGCTACTCACAGTAGGAAGGAGTCGACTGTGATGAAACGTTTGCTCAGCTTGGTTAGAATCAATTCGTATCTTACTTGCATATGCATCTTTTAAAGGTTTTAAACATTTTCAAATGGATGTTAAAAGTACTTTCTTAAATGGTTTTATTAATGAGGAGGTATACGTATAACAATCTTCTGGATTCGAGAACTCATAATTTCCTTACATTGTGTACAAGTTGACTAAAGCCCTCTATGGACTTAAGCAAGCCCCTCGAGCTTGTATGAGAGGCTGAGTTCATTTCTAACGGATCATGATTTATCAATACTATATTATTTATCAAAAGATCCTCCGAAGGTAATCTCATTATTCAGAGTTACACTGAGATATTATTTTTGGTAGTAGTAACTCTCTTTTGTGCAAGGATTTCTCAAATATCATGTTGAGTGAGTTAGAAAAGAGTATGATGGGAGAACTTACATTCTTCCTTGGACTTCAAATTTAGCAATCAGAAAAAGGCACATTTATTTGCCAGACCAAGTACACTAAGGAGTTGATTCAAAAGTTCGGCATGAGCAATGCTAAAGCAATCAGAATGCCTATGAGTCCATCAACCGCTCTTGATAAAGTTGAGAAAGGAAAATAAGTGGATGAAATTAAGTATCGTGGAATGATTAGATCACTGCTATACTTAGCTGCTAGTAGACCAGATATCATGTTCAGCGTGTGTAAATGTGCCAGGTTTCAGTCAGCTCCTAAGGAGTCGCATTTAACTGTAGTGAAGTGAATTATTCGCTATCTTATCGAAACTACTTCTCATGGACTACGGTATCCACGTTCTAACAATTTTAAACTTGAAAATTTTATAGATGCCGATCTTGCAGGTGACAAAGAAAACAAGAAAACCACTACTGGAATTTGTCAATTGTTGGAAAAACCATTAATTTCCTAAAATAACAAAAAATAAGGATCAGTGGTGTTGTCCACTACTAAGATAGAGTACATTGCCATTGGATAGTACTACGCTCAACTACTCTGGATGTTCCATCAATTGGGTGACTATGAATTATCTTTAAACCTATTCAAATATTATGTGACGTTTCTAGTGCCCTATGTCTCTCAAAGAATCATGTGCATCATTTTAGAGCCGAGCATATAGATGTCAAGCATCATTTTATTAGATTATGTACGTAGCCTTAATGAGAAAGCCCTAGGTAAGCGTCCGATGGAAAATACCTTTAAGTCGCTCACCCCTAAAAAGCCCAAATCAGATTTCTCAAGCTCTCTAAACTCTGTTATCAACTTCTGGGACACCCTGAATAGAGAAGTCTTCATCTCTTTCAAAGATAAACATGTTGCCCATGGCAGGGTCATTAATCTAAATAACATGGAAAGCCTCAATTGCAAGGTTAAGGAACTCTTCGACTTCCAAGGGTGAAAAAACATTCTTTCTCTGCCTCCTCCAAAGGTATATGAATCTCTTGTCAAAACATTTTATGCAAATATCCATTCCCCAAAGCTGGACAAATTAGAGTCTCTAGTTCTTGGTAAGCACATTGTTATGGACTATGCCCTGTTTGATTCATTTTTTCAGTGTAAGTGTTCTGGATTTTCTATGTTGTTCAAAAATACCTGGCCCGGAGACTTTGAAATTTCTTTTGATCAAGCAAAACGATGCATAGCTGGGTCACTCACTAATCCCCTTCCTAGTAAATTAGGTCCTAGTGATGTTTGTTTTGGAACTCCTATTCTGGGTCACACATTGTGGCAATCACTTTTCTTTTGCGTATACGATCCTTCTCAACCTTCTCCTAATGGGATACTTTTCTTGTTTACTGCCTCCTGACAAAGCATAAAGTCAAGTTGTCCTCCTGGGTCCTCAATTTTATGATTGAAGTGCCGATGATCCTACAAGTCTTCCCTATAGAATAGTCATTACCCACCTTCTCGAAGCCCATAACATCCCCCTTTCTAGTTATTCCTATGTCACTGTCACTAAGTCCTACAACTCCAGAGCTTTTGCTAGCATGGATATATTGCTGTGAAAGGCGCATGGATAAAGAAGCAAGACAGTGAAGCCAGGATTTCCTAACTGACTCGAATATCAAGGACTTTGTTTCTCATCCCAGTGTATGTGACCCTGATTTCGTGGAAAAGCTAATTGCTATCAATGACAAGTTGTCATTAAGGATTACTGGTCTCTACTTAAACCACAATTGGTGATATTCATAATGTATCAAAGAAGACAGACTCTGATGTATCTAAGATAAGAGATCAAATCCTCAAGATAGCTGAGAACGCAATAAAAAATTTCAAGGAAGTGCATGACATGATCGATGGGATATCAGTCACAGTCAATGCTATCTTTGATCATCTCAAGAAGGCCATTTGCAACACTCTCTTATTTTCTGTGCCGTTGATGAATGGATGTTTAATACAATTTTGTGTTTGTTTGCTTTTGGACTAATTATTCAGTCATGGGGTTGTATTGCTAAGGCAATTACCTACTTTTGCATGCCTAACTATTTAGTTATTACTTGCTTTGACATATTCTTTGCCCGTATAATGTCTTTTTGTTGATGTCAAAGGGGGAGAAAATTACAGGTATAAATTAAAGGAACAAAAATATTTTTTGGCTGCCCAATTGAGGGGGAGTCGACTAACATACAAGGAAGCAAACTGATGCTTAGTTGAGGGGGAGTCGACTACATTCGACTAAGAGCCGACTAACATATAGAGAAGTACACTGCTTTTATTTAGTTATTTTGTCATCATAAAAAATGGGGAGATCATTAGATCTAAGTTTTAATAATGAAAAATAACATATCTGTGCTTACAGGAACAGTCAAGGAGCAAAGGAAAGGAAGGAGCAAAGGCAAAGAATCAGCAAAGGAAAGGAAGATTGTCAAATATATGCGAAGGAAGACAAGAAAGGAAGGAGAAAAGGAAAAGAAGAAAAAGATCCTCTAAGATCTGACAGTCCATACGAAGGAAGATAATAAAGGAAGGACCAAAATCAGAGGATATTGATATTGCTTAGAATTTGCTTGATATATCTATCAACACAATGAAGATCCGCTTATTAAAGGAAGATTGTTCACTCCCGAAATCAAGGAATCTATGTTAGGTTGTTCGAATGAAAGAAGGATTTTCTCAACGATGGAAAGTTTTATCAAGACCACCAGTCAAGACAAATCAATGGAAGCTCCAAACTTATTATTGGAAAAAATCATTCTACAATTCATTCCAAGGATCAACTCCCTTGGGTCTATAATCTATCAATATATGCCACAATCAAAAATCAAAGAAAAGCCCTCGAAGTGTATATATATAGTGAGATGACTAAGAGAAGAAATATACTATGATCGAACCAACTTCATTCTCTTTGTTATACTCTAAACAAGCATTGTAATCTGAGTGCGATTTACTGTCTAACTAGTACAGAGAAGAAAGAGAGAAAAATATTGGTGAGGTATTGTATCAAAATTACAACGAGTTTACTTAGAACCAAAAAGGCAGTTGGTGTTCGTGATAACATCAGCACACTTGTACGAAGTTTTTCAAGGAGCTTTGAAGAGAGAACCCTTTTGCAACCCAAGGGGACTAGAATATTATTCACAAGGCCAGTATAAAAATACTTGGTGTCATTTAAATTTTGCATTTACATTCTACTTTTAGCTTTTACCTTGCATTTAATTCTAGTCGACTAATTATTAAACTAGTCAATTACTTAGCTGTAAAATGAAAAATTGACAATTCACCTCCCTCTTGCACTTTCAACGAGCACTGCTCGAGATTTAGAGAAGTCATCGTGAACTCTGACGTGCCGGCATGAGCCACCCCTCTACTTGTTTGGTTGGTTGAGTCTGATTGGTAAGAAGGAGTTGGGCCTAGCCTGATAAGCTAGATTTGGTGTCGGTTTTGAACTAAAGGATGTCTATCTCGTGTCATTGCATCCTTGGAATTAGGCCTGGTGTTCAAGTACAAATCTAAGTGTTTCGAAGTTATAAAATTCTGGAAGTAGGCCTAGAATTGATATAGTTCTATTTTATTCATTTGGTTTGTAATCATTATTTGTATAAACTCATATTGGTGATTTAGTGCATATTGGGGATGCAAGCTATATTCTTATTAGATATCATACCTATAAGACTCGAATGGGTAGACATCATATCTTTAGGGTTGAATTTGCCATTTTTAGTTAATATCTCTCTGTATGATATGACGATCTTGATATGCTCTACTTGCTCCTTATTTGGACGCCATGCTTATAAGACACAATATCACATCATCTCTTTCCTTTGTGACCAACTAGGGCTTATGCTTGTAGGAAATCTCAATCTCAATTAAACTCGAGCCCAATTTGTCCCTATGTAGGCAGTCCCGAGTTCGACCCCATACAGATAGTCCCCTCGTTTTTTGGAGAGTAATGACGAAAAATGATGTGAGCCGCAACTTTTTGGTTAGGTTGAATGGTGACATACTTATGACGCGTGTGGCATGGAAGCCGGAGCATCCCATCAAAGGAAACAAATCATGATATCGATAAATAACGGTAGAGCTGTGACGTACGTGGTATGTGTCAAAAATGTCTCATCAGAGACAAACTTGAGACAAACCTCTGCAATATCAGTACATGCTAATTAGTGCTTCGTCGCTTTGGGACGCGAACCACCGCTTTTGAGGGGCTATAAATACCCTTCTCCATCTTCACTTTTAGGCGTTTAAGTTATCTGATCAGTTGAATCATTCCCTTCTTCAAATTCTCTAAGTTTTCTTGCAAGTGATCTCCCTTTTGTTCTTATCTTACACCTGCATCTTCTAACTTCTTTATCTCTTAATCAACATGGAGAAGACCTCTAAATCCATTCCTCAGAGACAGACCCCTTCTTCCTCTCAACCTACTGAAGATCCTCAAAATGTTGATGTTGAGGAAACCCTGGCTGAACCTCCTTTGAAGGCGTTTGTACCGACTGGATGTTCAATCAGTGCCGACTTTAAAATAGATAAGAACTCTTCAATACCGGGCCGGTGTGAACCGGTCACTAGGTACATTTGTTCGATTACGGACAAAGTCCTTGACAAGGTCAAAGAAGATTGTAATTGGATCGGCAAGTGTGTGGTCGTTCCTGCATCGGAAGAGGCGATCACCACCCACGTGGAGGGTTATTTGAGTGTTTACACTTACCCATTCACGTTGGGCCCTTTGGACCCTGTTATCATTGCCTTTTGCAAAAGGTACGAAGTAACATTAGGTTAGATCCACCCTTCTTTCTGGAGAATAGTCATTCTCCTTTGCTTTTTTGTAAGCAAGATCGACGGGAATCCTTTCACCGTCGATCACCTTATGTGGTTATACAGTCCCCGACTCTTCCGAGGGGGATTAATAAAGCTTGCTCGCCGGGCAAGAAAAGCCCCCTTCTCTAGCATCGATGAGGATAGGGGCCGGGGCTGGATGGACCGATTCGTTCGAGTGAAGACATCGGACCTGATTCTGGTCGAAGACATGCCGTTCCCCGAAAAATGGAACATGAACCGTAAGTGTTATCCTATATCTCAACTTGTTCAATGTTTTCCCTTCGTCACTTTACTAACGGTTTCTCTTTTTTATGTAGCCGTATCTCGGGTGCCGGCCGCGATTCCTCATCTGAAGGAATGGGTAGAGAGAATAGTGTCACAGAGACCCTATTCGGAACGTGCTTGGCGCGAGCTCTCGAAGGGCCAATAGGAGGCCCGACTCCATGGTGAGACAGGTTAAGTTTGAACTCAGCGTCTCATGTTATCGATTTCTAATTTCCTTTACTCTTCATTTGTAGGTTTATCGAAGGACGTTGAGTTGAGGCCAGCATCCACTGGTGATGAGGTTCCCTGTGAGCCCTCTGTTTCAAAGCAGGAGAAAGAGAAAAAGAGTAAAGAAGTCCCCAATTCTTCGGAGCCCGGGAAAAGGAGGCCGAAGAAAAGGATAGCTCGTAAGCCCAAGAGCAACATTGATGACCGAATACTATCCTCGGACTCACTTTGTCGGTTGAGGGACAAGTCCGAAGAGGATGAGGATTTTGACTATTTGGGTAGCGAGCCATCCCGAACTGAAGGACGGGGAGTCCCCGAGCTGAGAGGCGATGAGACAGATCTTCATCGAGTTAGGGGCTCCAAAATGGGGGCAAGAGCTGGGGCTCCTACCGAATCAAGGGGGGCTTCGCAAGGAGTCGTAGGCCCCATAGAAATGATAGACTCTCCTTCTTTCTCGGAGTCGACACTTAACAAGGCCCAAGCAGCAAAAGGGCGTTCCCCGGGCGGGGGCCATGTACCGGAAGGCCCTTTCCGAGGTTTCTTCGATGGCGTGAATTCGGCGTCTGCTGAAGATACCTTTGGGCTCCGTAACTTGAAGGTACCGAGGAAAAGTCCCTCCACCGGTACGAGCGGGGTTTCTTTCGGTTAGAATTTGATCGATAGATTTCCTGCTCCGAGTTCAGACCCTAATCGGAAGCGGATCATATCCTTTGCCATTCCTGAAGATGCTAAGGTCCTTTTCGCTCCTTTAGAAGTGGCCAGCTATCTTCGGTTTTTGGTGATCGAAGAAGATTAGGCTAAGATGAACGAAGTGGATGTATCCTGCTTGTGAAGCTCAGAAAGCATTGAATAGGGTAATTTTCTGATAAGACTTATCTGGTGTTTACCGTTTTGCACTTTAAAACTTTAGCTAACTGCCATATTTCCTTTCATGTTTGCAGGCCTCGGTGCTTCATCATGAGGCTTTTCTTTGCCACCAGGAAGAATCGGAATGCTGTGAGTGGCTCGAAGGGGAGATGGTGAACCTTCAGGTCGAACTAGATCTTGTCCGGAGAGACAATTCTGGCTTAGTCGAGCAGGTGGGGCAACAGCTCGATCAAATCACCCAACTCCGATCCGAGGCAAGCGCGGCTAGAGCTGAAGCCGATGAGCGGAAGAACAAGATGGATTAGCTGGCTTAAGAAAAAGAGGCCTTCCGTGCTCAGCTCAACTGATGGAAGTAAAAGGGAGAATCGAGGCTCTAAATAAGAGCACCGACGAACTCCAATCCCTAGTCAGTGTGATCACCTCGAATCGAGATGTTTTAGCCAACGAGCTGCACATGGCAAAGTCGGAGGCTGCGACAACCAAAGTTGAGGTCGATGAGCTGGTGGCCCAGTACAAGGCCGACGCCGAGGCTGCTCAAGATCAATCAAAAAATTTGGTTGATCACATGAAGTGGGAAACTCGCTTGTTCATCCTCGAGGACATACATGCTCGGGGCTTCGATCTATCGGCCGAGATCGAAGATGCCAAAAAGACCGAGGCCGAAGCCAGAAAGCAAGCCTTTCCGGAGGAAGATGACTCCGAGGACTCAGAGTGAAGCGCCTTTTCTTTTCCTTTTTGACATTATGTAATGAAGTTCTCATTTTTGTAATCATATTTTGTTGTATATATATAAAATCCCTTTTTCCGTTCCTTCTTTCCATGGTCTTTACTGCTGACTTGGTTTAACTCTTACCCTTAGAACTGAGGGTTTTCCTCGATAAAATTTTCTATCCCCTTGAACTCAATTTGGACTTGGCCATTTAAAGTTTAGGATCTGCCTTAGTAGGTTTTACTCTCCTTCGATTAACTCGGTATGGCCTTAGCCTTTTAATGATCAGGGTTCGCCATAGTAGGTCTTATTCCCTTTCGAGTTTCACTAACTCGGTATGGCCTTAGCCTTTTTAAGAATAGGGATTCGCCTTAGCAGGTCTCATTCCCTTTCGAGTTTCATTAACTTGGTATGGCCTTAGCCTTTTTAAGAATAGGGGTTCGCCTTAGCAGGTCTTATACCCCTTCGAGTTTCATTAACTTGGTATGGCCTTAGCCCTTTAAGAATCGGGTTTCGCGTTAGTAGGTCTTATTCCCCTTCGAGTTTCATTAACTCGGTATGGCCTTAGCCCTTTAAGAATCGGGGTTCGCCTTTGTAGGTCTTATTCCCCTTTGAATATATTTGATTTTCGGATGAGTCCCCAAGTGGGGCAGTATTTAATTGAACAAAGAAAATTAAAACGGCCCTTGGGCTCGGAGGAAGGATATTGGTGCAAGAGATCTTTATTATTGTTCACGTGCTTGTAAAGTTTATTTCGGGGTTAGATCAATCTATTTGGGCACGGTTCCTTTGACCGTTTGACCCTTACATCGAATCCTAATGATCTTTGATTCTAGAGATGTTTCCCCGAGTCAAAGTAGCCAAGCAACCTTCCGATATTTGAGGTCGATCGATGATTAGCACCAAGTATTGTTGTCATCGATCTATTATCGGTCTTCAAATCTAAGTTAGCACGATTTACTGGTTGCCTCGTTAAAAACCTTGCCATAAAACCCAGTTTGGGAAAAAAACCAGTCAAAGGGAAAAAGAGTCCAACACGTGCTTTCAGTCCTAATATCCCATACTTTCCGATTCAAGGCAACTTTATTTGGTACCTGCGAATTTTAGTTTGCCGATGTAGAATAAAAACAAGTAAAAAATGAGGAATGATCTTACCTTAGCAGTAGTACCGTTTCAAGTGACTTATGTTCCAGTTGTTTGGCAGTTGTTTGCCGTCCATCGTTCCAAGCTTGTATGATCCCTTTCTGGTGATCTTTATGATGGAGTAATGTCCTTCCCAGTTCGGTCCCAATTTCCATTAGTTCGGGTTTTGTGTGTTGGGTGTGACCTTCCTAAGTACTAAATCTCCGATGTTGAAATATGGAAGATGGGTTCTCCTGTTGTAGTATCTTTCGATCTTTTGTTTTTGAGCGGCTAATCGAACGAGGGAAGCTTACCTTCTTTCATCCAATAGTTCTAGATTCATATTCATAGCCTCGTGGTTCGATTCTTCGGTCGCATAGCAGAATCTGACACTTGGTTCACCGACTTCGACCTGTATCAAAGCTTCGACACCGTAAACCAGGGAAAAGGGAGTGGCTCCGGTGCTTGATTTCTCGGTCGTACGATACGCCCACAGGACTTCGGGTAATATTTCCTTCCATTTCCCCTTCACATCGGTTAACCTTTTTTTTGAGATTTCGAAGTATTGTTTTGTTGGTAGATTCGGCTTGTCCATTCCCACTGGGGTGGTAGGGCATTGATAGAATTCTTTTGATCTTGTTATCTTCGAGGAATTTTGTCACTTTGCTGCCGACGAACTTTTTCCCGTTGTCACACACGATCTCTGATGACATCCCAAACTGACATATGATGTGATCCCAAATGAACTCGATTACTTCTTTTTCCCTAACCTTCTCATATGCCTGCGCTTCCACCCATTTGGAGAAATAATCAATCATAAAAAGAATGAATTAAGCCTAACCTGGTGTGTAGGGAAGAGGGCCAACAATGTCCATTCCCCACTTCATGAACGGCCATGGTGATAAGACCGAGTAACGTTTCTCTGGGTTGATGGATCATTGGGGCATGCCTTTGACATTTGTTACATTTTCGAACGAACTCCTTCGCGTCCTTTTTCATTTCGATCCAATAATAACCGGCTCTGATTATTTTTCGGATTAGGGCTTCGGCACCAGAGTGGTTCCCACAAGTGCCTTCGTGGATTTCTCTTAAAATGTATTCAGTGTCACCCGGTCCCAGACATATCGTAAGGGGCCCGTCGAACGTTCTTCTAAATAGAGTTCCATCAGCGGACAAGCAGAATCGAGCCACCTTTGTGCGCAAGGCTCTTGATTCTTTTGGATCTGAGGGGAGTTTTCCGGAGCTGAGGTATTCTATGTATTTGTTCCTCCAATCCCAGGTTAGACTCGTTGTGTTGATTTTCACGTGGCCTTCTTCCACTATCGACCTCATGAGCTGTACGAGCTTTTCGGATTCGATCTCATCATCTTCGACCGATAATCCCAAATTGGCGAGGGCATCGACTTCGACCTCGGTATTAGGGATGGTGTAAAATTTGCAATGAAATCTGCCAACACCTGAGATTTAATGGCAGTTCGGGGTCGATATTCGATAGCATACCCGCTTACTTCGATAGCTCATTTGGCGAATCGGTCGGAGAGCTCGGGCTTATGCGTTATGCTTCTTAACGAGTAAGTCATTACGACGCATATGGGATGACACTAAAATAAGGCTTCAGTTTTCTGGAGGCACTCAACAAAGCGAGTGTCAGTTTTTCCAAGTGAGGGTACTTGGTCTCAGCCTCGCCTAAGGTTCTGCTAATGTAATAAATTGGAAATTGCGTACCTTGCTCTTCTCGAACTAGAACTCCACTTACCGCCAGCTCCGAGACCGCAAGGTAAAGGTACAACTGTTCACCTATATTCGGTGTATGTAGTAAGGGCGGGCTAGGCAGATATCTTTTGAGCTCTTCTAAAGTGTGTTGGAATTTCGGTGTCCATGAGAAGTTGTTCTTCTTTTTCAATAGATTGAAAAATCGATGGCTTTTATCGGATGATCTTGAAATAAATCGTCCCAAAGAGGCTATACGGCCTGTCAGCTTTTGTACAACCTTCACATTATCTACGACTGTGATGTCCTCGATAGGCTTGATCTTTTCGGGGTTGATTTCTGTTCCTCGATTCGAGACCATGAAACCGAGGAACTTGCCCGAGCCCACACCAAACGCGCATTTTTCTGGTTTCAACTTCATGTTGTATTGCTTCACCACAACGAATGTTTCCTGCAAATGGCTTAAATGGTCCTCTGCTCGCAGGGACATAACTAACATATCGTCAATATAAATCTCCATCATTTTTCCATGTTGTTTTTCAAACATTTGGTTTACTAGGCGTTGGTAAGTGGCTCCTGCATTTTTTAACCCAAATGGCATCACGTGTAACAGTATGTGCCATACTTAGTGATGAAGGATGTTTTTTCTTGATCAGCCGGGTCCATTCGTATTTGGTTATAGCCATAGTAAGCATCGAGAAAACTAAGGGTCTCATGGCCAGCGGTAGCATCAATCATGCGATCGATGTTGGGTAAAGGGAAATAATCTTTTGGGCATGCCTTATTCAGATCCTTATATCTACACACATTCTTAATTTATTCCCTTTTTTAGGGACTACTACTACATTTGCTAACCATTCCGGGTATTTAACCTCCCGAATGGACCCTATCTTTAGAAGTTTAATTACCTCATCCTTGATGAATGCATGTTTAATCTCGGACTGAGGCCTCCTTTTTTGCTTGACCGGTCGGAACTTCTGATCCAGGCTCAGCTTGTGAGTTGTTATCTCCGGCGGTATACCTGTTATATCAAGGTGGGACCAAGCGAAGCAATCTTCTGTTATTTATAAGAAATTGGATAAATTTTTTCCTGAGCTCGGAGCTTAGGCCCGAGCCCAGTATACCTTTCGTTCGGGCAAGTCTTCTCGGAGTGAGACTTGCTCGAGTTCCTCAATCGTCGATTTGGTAGCATCGGACTCTTTGGGACTGATGAAAGATCTGGGATTCCGTAATTGTCATCCTCGACATATGTTTGTTTATCTACGTTTGTTGAGGATGATGTCTGTGATTGCTATTTTATCTTGTTCTCGACCCTTTGTGAAGGAACTATTGATACTGGTGTCATTTCTTCCACCGCGAATATTTCTTTTGCAGCCGGTTGTTCCCTGTAAACCATTATAATTCCATGGGGTGATGGGAATTTCAGTACTTGATGCAACGTCGAAGGTACGACTCTCATGTCGTGGATCCATGGTCTCTTGAGAAGAGCGTTGTACCTCATGTCCCCACCAATTATGCAAAACTTCGTTTCTTGAATGGTTCCGGCAGTGTTTATCGGCAACGTTATTTCGCCCTTGGTTGTTTCACATGCCATGTTGAAACCATTGAGTACTCGGACTGTAGGGACAATTAGATCTGTCAGGCCGAGTTATTCTACGACCTACGATCGGATTATATTGGCCGAACTGCCTGGGTCGACCAATACGCGTATTACTTTAATTCTGTGTATAAGCACAGATATCACTAGCGCGTCATTGTGAGGTTGCATAATCCCTTCCGCATCTTCCTCGCTAAAATGTAAGATCCCCTCCATCGCGTAATCTCGAGTGTGTTTTTCCCTAGTTATGGATATCTTGGTGCGCTTCATCATCGGACCTTGAGAGGCATCTACTCCGCCGATAATCATGTTAATCGTGTGTTGTGGCTCTTCTTGGTTTGCCTGTCTATTTCTGTTTCCGAAATGATTCTTCGCTCGGTCACTTAAGAATTCTCGAAGATGTCTGTTTTCGAGTAACCTTGCTACCTCTTCTCTCAATTGTCGGCAATCTTCTGTTCTATGTCCGTGAGTACCGTGATATTTGCATATCAGATTAGGATCCCTTTGGGTTGGATCTAATTGTAACGGTCGAGGCCACTTAGTGTCTTTGATGCGACCTATAGCTGATAAGAGAGTAGCCGCATTAACATTGAAATTGTATTTCGATAACCGTGGTGCTTCTTGATGATCGGTGGTTCTCTCGAAGTTGCCTTTAATTGTGGGCCCTCGGTTATTCCGACCTTGATCATTCCTTCTTTCGTGTCTCGGGGAGTTTTGCCTTGCTGTAGTGATTTTTCTATCCCCATGATATGGTCGATGCCAATCTCTATTCAGTCTCGGTTCACAATAAATCTCCCTTCGAACTCTATCATGGGTTCTGACGGGATAAATGGATCCTGAAGGGGCTCCAAGTTGATCGTCTTCGACTCTGATTTTTGATTGGTATCGGTTATGTACATCGGCCCATGTGATGGCAGGATATTCTAACAAGTTTTTCTTGAGTTGCTGTGAAGCCATCGAGCTTCAAACGTTGAGCCCTTGGGTGAAGGCCTGAACAGCCCAATCGTCGGAGACCGGTGGAAGGTCCATCCACACCATCTGAAAACGAGGTACGAATTCTGTGAGCATCTCGTTATCCTTTTGTCTGACTTTGAACAGGTCCGACTTTCGCGTTTCCACTTTGATGGCGCCTGCATGTGCTTTTACAAAGGAATCTGCAAGCATAGCAAAAGAGTCAATGGAATTAGGGGGTAAGTTATGATACCGTGTCATGGCCCCCTTCGACAAGGTTTCCCCGAACTTTTTCAAAAGAACGGATTCGATCTCGTCGTCTTCTAAGTCGTTCCCTTTTATAGCGCATGTGTATGCGGTCACATGCTCGTTTGGATCGGTTGTTCCATTGTACTTGGGGATCTCCGGCATGCAGAATTTCTTGGATATTGGTTTTGGAGCGGCGCTCGATAGGAAAGGCTTTTGCACGAATTTTTTGGAATCCAGGCCCTTTAATATCGGGGGTGCTCCTGGGATTTGATCCACCCTGGAGTTCTATGTTTCCACCTTTTTATTGTTTGCCTCGATTTTTTTCTCTTCGGATTCGACTCGTCTGGTTAATTCCTCAAGCATCCTCATAATTCCGGAGTTTGCCCCCGATTCACCTTCATTCGGTTCTCCTGTAACTAGTTCATTTCTGGGAACAATTCCCTGAGAAGGGCCGAGCTCAACTTTGTTCGATATTTGGCTTCGATTTTGTAATTGAGCAATGGCTGCCTGCTGGGCTTGCAACATATCAAAGATCATTCTGAGGCTGATCCCGTCCCTTTCGTCGTTTTGGGGATCCTGTGTCGTTGATTGAGGTTCCCTACAAACGCTATTTGACGGGCCAATAGTTTGATCTACATCGACTGCCAGTTGTGAGTTAGCGTCGATTGGAACTTCACCACCGGGTGCTGTGTTGTTTTTTTCGCCTTGATGATCAAATTCATTATCGATGTACAAAGTCATAGATTGTGAATATGACATAGCTGTATTGTAACCTGAAATAAGAGATACTTCAAAGAGCAAGTGTAAAACAATTTGCGTGACAAAAAATTGTATCAAACACTCACTATTATCCTTAGCCCCACGGTGGGCGCCAAACTATTTGTCCTAAATTTCGGATAACAATTGAATTTATACGCGGTTTTAAGGATACGTGATTTAGTTTGATACAAATAACAAATAATATAATGGAAATTAAAGTCAGTAAATAAATGGAGAAAAAACGCAAACCACAAGCCTTGATGATCCTGGGCTTGGCTGATTCTTCCAAGATAAACAATAAATATGAAGGGAAAACATGCGAATAAAATAATATATAAAATGATAGAAGCGGACTTCTTTTCTTTGTATTGATGATTGTTTTTCTGATGCCTTTGAACAATTAGCTTGACCCTTTATATAGCTTTGGGGATAATCTTTTATACAAGGCAAGAATCTGTTTACAAGGTAAAATATCTCTTGATTTGCTGATTTAACGATCATATTGATTAATGCCGTGATTCCCGCCGAGATGCTTACTTATCACAGAATTTCCGATCCATTCGTCATTCAAATTTGATAACTTACCCTAGGACATTTCCTGGAATCGAGCTCGATAGACTCATCTCGGGTACCATGGCTTCATATTCCGATTCGATGTTGTTCGGTCTCGACCTTCGATCTTTGATACCTCGATATTCTTATTTCATTGTTATTCGGTCTCGCTCTTCGATCTTTGATACCTCGATATTTTTGCTTCGGTGTTATTCGGTCTCGCTCTTCGATATTTGATACCTCGACCCCAGTTTACCGAGCAGTAGTAACGATTGATACCAACCATATAAACTCGAGCCCGATTTTTCCCTATGTAGGTGGTCCCGAGTTCGACCCCATATAGTGATGTTGGTGACTTAGTGAGTATCAGTTAAATTAGATACAAGAAATACCCATGAACAAGATTAAAATTTTTTATTCTATGTAATTGGATAATATTCTGGTAGTTACTTTTGAGGTATTGTGAATGCTTGCAAAGCACTACGTTAAATAGAGTAAATTGCTAATTTTCCAAGCAACACAAATTCTTCTTTTGCCCATTCCAATCTATATTAGAAATCTAAGTTTAATGGCAAACATGGAAAGAAGAACTAGTTTTCTATCCATTTTAGTACTACTGAAGTGATTAACAGAGAATCAACCTTCATATTCTAGAGGAATGAAATAGGAAAATTTATCAAATGCGGCAAGTTTAGACCGGTTACGTTGGTAGTTCATGAAGTTGATATATATGTTGATTTTGTAATGATATAGGTGGTTGAAGAAGTGAACCAAGTGCTCTCAAGTGACTTGTTCAATACTTTGGCACGAGTACATTGAGTGGTAACCCTTCCGCAATTTGTGTTTTCATAATCTGCATGGTTTGTATATGATTTTGAAAATAAATATGTTATCGATGCTTTGAAATTGCATGTAGGAAAAGTCCTTTACTCGATTTGACACCGAAATGGTTATTTGAGATGATTATTATTTTTTTAAATATTCTCGTTGTTACTAGATATTTTTATACCAAAATAAAATTACATGATTTGATAAGAAATGATATGCTCTTTATTATTTTGAAAATGCTTTCATACGAGTATTGACTGTTTATAAGAAAGAGTATTAATGGGAGGAGACTAACGACGGGTTCGTTTGACCTGGTGCACCTTGTATTTACAGATTACTAATTACAGTTATAGCCCTCACTAGTGGGAAGGTAGAACTAGCATACAGTTACAGTTTTCCCTCGAGTAGGACCTACAGTTATATTTGACTCCTTTTACGAAGGGGTCCACACAGTGATACAGATTACTTGATCCTTTCTTGGAAACCTACCAAACATAAAGATTTGCTATATCATAGTGTTCACGAGTTTATTACTAATCTGTTAAATTGATTTTTGTTACAGAAAACACATGAATAGATTGATTGTATTTACCATTTTTGAAAAGGCATTTTTATGATATTTTCTGCTTGATATACTATCATGTTTTCCGACTTGGTCCCCAATTAAAAACGGTTTTGATTAAGTGTTACAACACACTAAGCTAGCGGCTCACTCTCCGCTATTTTTTTACTGAGGCAGTAGTTGACGCATGCAAGGATTTTGTTAATTAGAGCGCACATGTTGATAGTTTTTGGTGAGCCCCATATTTGTTCACGTGGGCAAGGAATTTAACTAATTGTTACGGTCTCTTTTTGAAACATTAGAGTTGCTCCACAATCATTCTTTTAGTGTCATTAGTATTCTTTCGTTATTAAAGACTTATGTCGAGTATTGCACTTTCTTATCAAATTTGAAGATAAATTAGTATTTCTGGCTGTGGGTGGACTACTAATGGTAGAGATTTGTTTTGGTTAATTGATCAAGCTATTGTTGTTTGGATTGATATTAGGATTTTTGGTTGTTGATTTTGAGATAGGGAAGTTTTTGGATAGTCCAAAAACAGTGAAAATTCTGTCCAATTTTCTGTAAAATATAGATAAGGCTTACTTGGGGGCACTTGCTCCTAAGCGCCAGTCATGATCCTAAATTAGGTCGTGACAAAGTTGGTATCAGATCTTAGGTTATTTTTTTTGTGACTAATGGAGCACACGTCGGTAGTAGAATCTCAATTATGGTTATGTAGTCGGCCATTCCCATAATCATGATTCTTCGAGGACGTGATAGGATATTCTGTGTCTTTCTTTCTTATTCCTCTATACGTGTGTGGCGATTAGGGTCAAATAACTGAATTTGCCATTACTTATCCTGTTCGTGTATGGCTCAAACCAACTACCCGATAATAGAATTTGTCTAGAGGTTCAAAGATATCAAATTTCGCTAATGGACATGCAACTATCCCCTAGCAAATAAATGTTACATTAAGTAGTATACAAGACCAGTGAAAGGTTCAGTGTGCCACTATGAGGTGCTTCCATACCTGTAGGATACATAATAGAGTCCATTTCGAATATTTGTACTAGTCCACCACTATAGTGATAGAGGAGTGCTATCACAAAAGGTACTTACCTCCATGAGAAAGAAAAAAAATTGAGATCTTGATGGATATAGTGGATAAACATGAGAATAATGAGCAACAGAATAGGGCTCTAGAGTCCTTATGCACCTAGAAGATTGTAGGGAGCAATAGAGTATCCTTAATAAAGTTCCTAAATTTGAAACTACCAATTTCACTATTTCTAATAGTTCAGAGGATCCTTAAAGTTTTTTTTTTGTAAATGACTTACCATGTTACGAGCTATAGGATATTTCATGAAGAAGTTTATACATGAAATGATACTGTACTCTTAAGGATTCCAATAAGAGCATCACAACTAATTTGGGAATGATTTCACAAAAATGATTATGAACCCCTTCCTTCTTGACAGTTTGTACGTGAGCTTGCCTGATAGATCGTTTAAGAAATTGATTTAGACGATGGGTATACTTACATATAGCACTAACCTTTCTCAGCTGGATATGCAAGCAATATCTTAAGTTTAGAGGCTTGTTGAAAGGTTGGTTAATCATTTAAACAAGGTAGTAACTTCATATACGCACATTTAAACCTATTCTGTAGCAGTTGCAAGAACTAACATAAGAAGATCGAGATTAGAATATCTTTTAGTATGGATTTTAATATGAGTCAAAGGTATAAAAATCAAGGACATTTTGAGATATTATGCGATCCTTTTCGAACTGCCAATTTTGTGAAAAATCTATAGTAGTTAGTCATTCATTTAAAGCTTTTAAAATTCAAGTTAAGAGAAGGAAACCCTAGCTAACCAAGTTGTACTTAATATGATTAACTCTAACATACTGATGGGTATGGATTAGTTTTCTTCGTACCAAGCTACCCTTGATTATTATGGAAAGATTATTTAAGCTTGGTGAACTTTAAAAGCTAGTTTTGCCCAAAAAAAAGGTGATTATAGGTTTTCGAGATGAGCAAATTATATATTTTGAAGGCTTAACAGTTATAGAAGAAAGATTCTTTGGGTCTCATAGATATTATAAGGGGCACAAGAGAGAAAAACATACTTAGTCTGAGAAAAAAATATCATAATGAGAGATTTTCCAATGTATTCCTAAGGATATACTACGACTACTTCCAATATTAGAAATAGACTTCGGTATTGAATTGGCACCTAACAGGCAAACCATATTATCATATGGCACCAACAGAGTTGAGAAATCTAAATGAACAATTGTGAGACCTACTGGATAAGGCTTTTATAACACTGAGAGTTTGTAACGACCTGACCAGTAATTTTGAGAATTAGCATCCCGTTCGGCGTCTTATGGTCTTGAGCAGCTTCGTATTATGTATTATGACTTGCATGTGTGGTCAAGTTTGGTTTTCGGATGATTCAGGGTCAATTTGGAAGAAAGATTCTTATTTTAGAAGCTTAAGAGGTAAGAGTTGACCAGAGTTTTGACTTTTTTGTAGACGACTCTAAAATGAAATTTTGATAATTCTAATAGCTTTGTATGGTGATTTTGGACTTTGGCGTGCGTCCAGATTTGGATTTGGATTTGAAGGTCCGTAGAGTAAGCATTTCGGCGAAAATTGAAAAGTTGAGAGGCTTGACCGAGAGTTGAATTTGGTGATATCGGGGTTGGAATGCAATTCCGAGAGTTGGATTAGCTCTGTTATGTCATTTGGAACTTGCATGCAAAAGTTGACCTCATTCCTGGTTGATTTGATATGTTTCGGCGCGAGTTTTGGAAGTTAGAAGATTTGGAAATTCATAAGTTTGATTCGTGGTGCGATTCATAGTTTCAACATTATTTGATGTGATTTGAGACCTCAAGTGGGTCCGTGTTATGTTATGAAACTTGTTGGTATGTTTCGACAGGGTCCCGAGGGCCTCGGGCGTGTTTCGGATGGGCTATGGGCCATTTTCTCATGTTTTTAAATTGCTGATATGATATCTGATGTTCTTCATACGCGATCACGAAATTCAAGCCACGCTCGTGTAGGCTCTGCTGGAACTGACCATTTTCCTTCTTCGTTTTCGCAATGTGTGGTCTGCAATAGCGTAAGTGTGAGTTTTGTTTCTTCGTGTTCGCATGGGCAGTTTCGTGTTCGCGTTGCACAGGCGTAGCAGCTAGTATATTTTCTCCTTCGCGATTGCATGTACTCGTTCGTGATCGCGTAGTACATTTCTTGGGGCAGCAGCAGTTCCCTTCTTCGCAATCGCATGCTTTTGTTCGGGATAGTGTAGTACATTTCTGGGCAGTAGTCATTCCTTCTTCGCGATTGCAATTGCATTTCCGCGATCACGCTTTGTAGATTGCTGGGCAGCAGAATATATTTTCCAAATCGAGGGTTTGGCCATTTTTATCATATCTTGAGTTGTAGACCTCGAATTTAAGCGATTTTTCGTGGGTTTTTCAAGAAAATCATTGGGACAAGTGTTCTTCACCTAGAATTTATTATATTCCATGATTCTATCTTTATTTTATCTTATAATTAGTGTTTTGAGTTGGGGAAAAATGGAAATTTTTGAAGAAATTTCAAAATGTAAATTGATAATTTGGAGGACGAACTGATATTGGAATTTGGTAATTCTTGTATGGTTGGACTCGTTGTCGAATGGGTGTTCAGACTTTATTATTTTGGTCCGATTCGGAGATGCGGGCCCGGGGGGTTGACTTTTGGGTTGACATCTAGTTCTTGTTAAAGATTGAAGCTTTATTATCTGGAATTATTTCCTATGAGTTCTATTTATGATTTGAAGTTATTTTGGCTAGATTTGAGCCGTCCAGAGATTGTTTCTCTCGAGAAGGTCATTTTAAGAGTATCAGTCTAGCTTCTTTGAGGTAAGTATCTCGGTTGTTATTGTGTTTGCACAAGGTTTCTACCGTTTGGTTGTTATTATTGATACGCATGCAGTGGTATAAGGTCTGGGTGTTGAAACACATGCGGTGAGATAAGGTAGGCTTGAAATGTGTGGCTAGTAGGGGAACTACTAGAATCCATGCGGTGTGATAAGGTGGGCTAAAATGCGGAATGTTATTTCGGGAAAAATGATTTTCAAAACTAAATATAAAGGCTCCCGCGGTGATATAAGGAAAGTTGTGATTCATTTTATGATTTGAGACTACGAGGCGGTACCTCGGTAGGGCTATTGTTTTCATTTCCTCATTCTTTTGTACTTGTTTTGTATTGTTGTTTCCTTAGCATACTATTGATTGTTTTCCTCCATGTTGCAATATTTGATTAGTTCTATGTAGCCAATCTTGTTGTGCTTGCCGTTGCTTCAACTTCGTTGATGTCTTGCTTACACCGTGCATTTCGTGGTCATCATTTCTTATGTTCCATTCGCTATCTTTGCTCTCATTTGTTGACTTGAATTGTGGTAGAACACTAGCACAAGCATACACGTAGATGAATCACCCATATCGGTTTAAGAAGATGAATTCTGACACTATTGACCATTACATGTACTCTTGTTTACTTGTCTTCTGTGTGAGAGTTGTTCTCCTGGCACGTGAGTCGTCCATGCGGTTATGAGTTGTAATTCGGGCACAAGATGCTACGTGATTAGGGTTCATGAATTGGAACCCGCAAGCTGTGATTATGAGGTTTGATACCTTGTGGAAATGCTTGATAGATCTGGTGGGAAAGCGGTTGTTTTATTGAGTTGTTGCTATTTTTCCTTTATTTGGTATCACCGGACTTAGAGTGTGTTTAGTTTACTCTACAACACTATTACCTGATTGCTTCCTGTTAAGTATTATTGTTACTAGTGTATCGTTGCAAGCATTATTTTGTATTCCTTATCCTGCTTAGCTTTATATTAATATTGTGTCTCTGCTAGTTCATCTTCACGCTTGTTCAGGTTGTTTAGTTCGGTAGGTGTCTTGACTGTCCCTCGTCACTACTCTACCAAGATTAGTCTTGATACTTATTGGGTACTGCTGTGGCGTACACATTTTTGTGTAGATCCAGGTGCCACAATTATTGTTGATCATTAGCTGGCTGGTCGAGCATTGCTTTGGAGACTCAAGGTAAACCTGCCAGCTCGTTCACAAGCCTCGAAGTCACCTTCTGATATTGTACTTGTACTGTTTAATTTTATTCCGAGCAGTTCTATTTAAGGATTTTTCTAGCAAATTCAGTAGAGCTTATGATTTGTACTACTGATTTTGGGAATTGTAAGTCATCTATAAAGATTTCTATTTCATATTTATCATTGATGGTTGAATTCTTCGACTAATTCAGTAAGTTTTAGGCTTACCTAGTCTTAGAGACTAGGTGCCATCACGACTTCCTATAGAGGGAAATTGGGATCGTGACAAGTAGGTATCAGAGCTCTAGGTTCATAGGTGCTACGAGTCATGAGCGAGTTTAGTAGAGTCTTGCGAATCGGTACGGAGACGTCTTTACTTATCTTCGAGAGGCTACATAACTATTAGGACTATACTTTCTTTATTCCTATCATGCGAGTTTATTGATCTCGGAGCTTAAACCTTTCTCATTCTATTTTTCCACAAAGGGTGAGGACACGAGCTGCAGTTACCGATGACACTACCCCAGATCCAGTGTTGCTAGGGGCCGAAGCAGAGGCAAAGGACGAGGAGGAGCACGAGGAGCCGCCAGTAGATTATGTTGGGGGACAGGGACTGGAGGCGCCTTTTGTGACCCTAAGATTTCAGGAGACATTAGAATAGTTTATGAGCATGTTTGGTACATTGGCTCAGGCGGGGTTGATTCTAGTTTCACCAGCTACTTCACAGGTCGAGAGAGGAGCTCAGACTCCCGCCGCCCTTGCTCTAGAGCAGCGAGTCTAGGTTGGTCAGGTTCCACGTGTCATGCTGACACAGCCTGCCATCCCAGTTCAGCCCGAGGTTAGGGTAGCAACATCTGAGGAAGAACATCTTAGACTTGCAAGGTTCAAGAAGTATTACCCTCTTACTTTCAGTGGTTTGGCTTCAGAGGATGTGCATGGGTTCCTATGGGAGTGCTACCGTATTCTCCGCATTATGGGTATTGTGGAGACGAGTAGGGTTTCTTTTACTATGGTCCATCTTAAGGGAGAAGCAAATCAGTGGTGGCGAGTGTATGAGTTGGGTAGTCCAGCAACTTCACTTTCATGGACTCAGTTTTCGGAGGTGTTCTTGGAGAGTTTGTTCCCCAAACCCTTCAGGAAGAGTGGCGCACGGAGTTGAGCAGCTACGCTAGGGCCCTATGTCGGTATCAGAGTATGCCGTTAGATTCAGTGATTTGTCCAGACATGTACCTATTTTGGTTTTTGTAGTTAGAGAACGAGTCTGCAGGTTCATTGTAGGCTCAATCATGATATTCGGCTCGACATGGATCAGGAGTTGGAGTCAGATGTTCCATTTTAGAAGGTGGTAGAGATCGCTTGCGATTATAGGGCATACGGGACCAGGAGGGAGAAGTCATGCGGGGTCAGGAGATAGAGGACAGGGAGGCTAAGTGGCCTTGAAGACTAGGATGACCTATTGGTTCCTATTTTGGAGGCAGGGTACGGCATGGCAGGGGTTTTGTGGGTCAGCCAGTTTAGTTTACAATTTAGGCTTCGCACGGTGTTTCAGGTACCATAGGTCTTAGGGTAACCGTATCGGACAACTTCCACAGCCACGTCAGCGGAGAGGTTACTTTGAGTGTGGAGATACCAGCCACATGGCGAGAGATTTTCCTAGACTCCGGACAGATGTGTCACAGCGGGGTATTCAGGCTATGAGTTCTGCTCCAGTTGCTGATATCCCTGCACTGCCAGTTAGGGGTGCAGGTCAGGCGAGTAGAGGGTTACTAAGGGGGGGAGGCCCGGCCTGTTGATGTGTCTCTATAGTAGGGCTAAGGCCGCTGCACCAGATGATGTCGTGCATGTATGGGTTCGAATTGTTATAGAGGAACATTGTTCATATTTTGTTTTGGTTCTGCTTATCGGGGTGAATCCTCCTACTTTGCTTCACATATGGGTGAGTTTCGTGATTTTGTACTCTATTTATATGTTTACCCCCATGGGGAGATTCTATATTGGTAGCCCATGTCTATCGTGTTGTCTTAATTCATTCTTGAGAGCTATGAGACTAGAAGTGACTTTCTTTTACCTGTTACGGTAGGTTTTGATGTGATTTTTGGGTGATGGGTTACGACTTGTGATTTAGATGCTCTATCAGTGTGGAGTTCAGTATGTGTTGCGATTTTGTTGACGAAATTGAATTATAGGAAGGTTTCGGTTGGTATGATGTGTATTCTACTTGTGATTCAGAGTTGAGGGTGAGTCCCTCGCGGTTTCATGTGTTTTGATGTGTTTGAACCGAGCCGCGTGCCACGGTGGAAGTTATGTCAGGATGAGATCCTTGTGATTGTTCATATACTTTGATTATTCCTTGTTAAATTGATTCGTGGTATGGTACTAATAGGGAGTTGTGCTTGTCGAGCTTGTTTGATAGTTCCTTCATGCCTTTCCTTATATATTTAGTCGTATTGAAATTGTGTTTATTGGGTTTTAGCTTATGAGGTGTGTGCCCAGGTGGCGTTAGATGTGACTTGTTGGTTCAAGTGTATAGTTATGAGGTCTTTATATTTCTTGCATCGTTGTCAGTGTTGAGAAGGTTTGAAACAGGGTTCTAGCGGTTATGAGGCTAGTTGTCGGTGCTGGATTTGATTAGGGGCAGCTAGTGTGGCTAGAGTTGTTGTTAAGGGCATATGTGTGATGTGTTACATCATGTGGATGTACCTTGTGGGTGTAGGCATATATTGTTGCAACTGGTTGAGGCTGATACTGGCTGTTCATGTGGGAATTTGGTCTTTTGGGAATGATTGGAAAGTAAGAAATATGGTTCTACGAATATCAATGTAGGTAAAAGGAATAAATTTCAGTTGAGATGGTGTGGTCAGGTTTATGTGGATTGGGGTGGCATGGGATCACCCGAGATTGTATGTATGGTGAATGCACTTAGTGATTTGATGACCTCGGGGTGGTTCTTGACACATTTGAGGACCAACGTTTGTTTAAGAGGGAGAAAATGTAATGACCCGGCCCGTCGTTTTGAGAATTAGCGTCATGTTTGGTGGCTTAAGGTCTCGAGTAGCTTCGTATTATGTGTTACGACTTGCTTGTGTGGTCTAGTTCGGTTTTCGGATGATTAGAGATCAATTTGGAAGAAGGATTCTTGTTTTCGAAGCTTAAGCGGTAAGAGTTGACCGGAGTTTTGACTTTTTTGTAGACGACTCCAAAATGACGTTTTGGTGATTCCAAATAGCTTTGTATGGTGATTTTGGACTTAGGCGTACGTCCGGATTTGGATTTGGAGGTCCGTAGAGTAATTTGAAGCATTTCGGCGAATATTGAAAAGTTAAAGTTTTAGAAGGTTCAGAGGTTTGACGGAGAGTTGACTTTGGTGATATCGGGGTTGGAATGTGATTTCGAGAGTTGGATTAGCTCCGTTATGTCATTTGGAGCTTACATGCAAAATTTGACCTCATTCCGGGTTGATTTGATCTGTTTCGACACGAGTTTTGGATGTTGCAAGATTTGAAAATTCACAAGTTCGATTCGTGGTGCGATTCGTAGTTTCGAAGTTGTTTGATGTGATTTGAGACCTCAAGCGGGTCCGTGTTATGTTATGGAACTTGTTGGTATGTTTCGACGAGGTCTCGCGGGACTCGGGCGTGTTTCGAATGGGCTACGGCCATTTTCTCATGTTTTTGAATGGCTGATCTGATATATGATGTCCCTTATACGCGAATGCGAAGTTCAAGCCGCGCTCGCGTAGGCTATGCTGGGACTGACCATTTTCCTTCTTCACTTTTGCAATGTGTGGTCCGTGATCGCATAAGTATGAGTTTTTGTTGCTTCGCGTTCACATGGGCAGTTCCGTGTTCGCGTAGCACAACCCTAGCAACTGTTACATTTTCTCCTCCACGATCGCATGTACTTGTTCGCGATCACATAGTACATTTCTTGGGCAGCAGCTATTCCCTTCTTCGCTATCGCATGTTTTTGTTTGCGATAGCATTGTACATTTCTGGGCAGTAGTCATTCCTTCTTCGCAATCGCAATTGCATTTCCGCGATCGCGCTTTGTAAATCGCTGGGCAGCAGAATATATTTTCCAAATCGAGGGTTTGGCCATTTTTATCATATCTTGAGTTGTAGACCTCAGATTTGTGCGATTTTTCGTGGGGTTTTCAAGAAAATCAGTGTGGTAAGTGTTCTTCACCCGAAATTTATTATATTCCATGATTATATCTTTATTTTTATCTTAAAATTAGTGTTTTGAGTTGAGGAAAAATGGAAATTTTTGAAGAAATCTTTCAAAATGTAAAATGATGATTTGGAGGGCAAATTGATATCGGAATTTGTTAATTCTTGTATGGTTGGACTCGTTATCGAATGTGTGTTTGGATTTTATAATTTTGGTTGGGTTCAGAGACGCGAGCCCAAGAGGTTGACTTTTGGGTTGACTTTTAGTGTCTTAAAAGATTGAAGCTTTATTATCCGAAATTGTTTCCTATGAGTTTTATTTATGATTTGAAGTTATATTGGCTAGATTTGGGCCGTCCGGAGGTTGTTTCTATTGAGAAGGTCATTTTAGAGTATCAGTCTAGCATCTTTGAAGTAAGTATCTTGTCTAACTTTGTGTGGGGGAACTACCCCTTAAGATTTGAGTCATTTGTGCTAATTGTGTCATGTGAAGGCCGTGTACGCGAGGTGATGAGTACGTGCTCGGGTTTATTTGTAGAAATTTGACCGTTTAGGGCTCTTAGGTTCTTATGTTCATTAGATATGAAGTTTTTTGTCATGCTAAATCCCCCATTTACTAATTCACCCTTATATGTTTTAATTGGAATTAATTGCTTCATGTTCTACCCTTATTGCCGATTAAACTCTTACGTGCCTTAACTGAAGTTGTTGCCTCTTTTATCGTCATGCTATCCTTTCCGTAATTGCTTAGCCTTAATTGAAATCATTATTATCTTTTCGTAATGGCTTAACTTTAATTGAATTCATTATTATCTCTTCCGTAATTGCTTAGCTTTAATTGAAGTTTGTTATCCCTTTCATTGTTGACGTATTCTTATTTGGGGTCATTGATTCATGCTGTCTCTCTTGTTGTCGAATTGTACTTTCGTGGAATCATTATTACACATTACCTCTCCCTTGTTGAACTACTCTTGTTGAGACTATTATTTCCTTGTTATGTCTTTCTTTGTGAGTTCGTTGTTCGATTTACTGAAGTTCTTGTGTTGATTTACTTGTTGTATTCTCGTGTTATTGTTGTTGTCGCTGTTTTATTCAGTGTTGTTGAGATGAAGGCTATGCGTGGTTGTGATATTGAAACTTTTTTGAGGAAATATTGTGGCATGTGGGCACATATTGTGAAAGTCACTTATTTGAGATGTTATGTTTTGGCACACATGTTGTTGTTGAGAGAATTGTTATTGGGTTTGCACGAAGTTTCTGCCGTGCGGTTATTATTGTGTTTGCACGAGGTTTCTGCCGTGCGGTTATTATTGTGTTTGCACGAGGTTTCTGCCATGCGGTTGTTATTGTGTTTGCACGAGGTCTCTGTCGTGCGGTTATTATTGTGTTTGCACGAGGTTTCTACCGTGCAGTTGTTATTGTGTTTGCACAAGGTTACTTCCATGCTGTTACTATTATTGATACACATGCGGCGGTGTAAGGTCTGGGTGTTGAAACGCATGCAGTGAGATAAGGTGGCTTGAAACGCGTGGCTAGTATGGGAACTACTAGAAGCCATGCGGTGTGATTGTTATTATTATTGTGTTTGCACGAGGTTTCTGTAGTGCGGTTGTTATTATGTTTGCACAAGGTTTTTGCCGTGCTGTTATTATTATTGATACGCATGAGATGGTATAAGGTCTGGGTGTTGAAACGTATGCGGTGAGATAAGGCAAGCTTGAAACGCGTGGCTAGTAGGGGAACTACTAGAAGCCATGTAGTATGATAAGGTGGGCTAATACGCGGGATACTATTTCGGGAAAAATGATTTTCAAAATTAAATATAATGGCTCCGCGGTGATATAAGGAAAGTTGTGATTCATTTTATGATTTAAGACTACGAGGTAGTACCTCGGTAGGCTCTTGTTGTCATTTTCCCATTCTTTTGTACTTGTTTTGTATTGTTGTTTCCTTAGCATACTATCGATTGTTTTCCTCCATGTTGCAATTTTTGCTTAGTTCTATGTAGCCAATCTTGTTGTGCTTGCCGTTGCTTCAACTTCGTTGATGTCTTGCTTACACTGTGCATTTCGTGGTGATCGTTTCTTATGTTCCATTCGTTATCTCTACTCTCATTTGTTGACTTGAATTGTGGTAGAACATTAGCAAAAGCAAACACATAGATGTATCACCCATATCGGTTTAAGAAGATGAATCCTGACGCTATTGACCATTACATGTACTCTTGTCTACTTGCCTTCTGTGTGAGAGCTGTTCTCCTGGAACATGAGTCATCCATGTGGTTATGAGTTGTAACGCGGGCACAAGATGCCATGTGATTAGGGTTCATGAATTGGAACCCGCGAGCTGTGATTATGAGGTTTGGTACCTCGTGGAAATGCTTGATAGATCTGGTGTGAAAGGGGTTGTTTTTATTGAGTTGTTGCCGGTTTTCCTTTATTTGGTATCACCGGACTTAGAGTGTGTTCAATTTACATTACAAAAATATTACCTGATTGATTCCTGTTAAGTATTGTTGTTACTATTGTATCATTGCAAGCATTATTTTGTATCCCTTATCCCGCTTAGCTTTATATTAATATTATTTCTCTGCTAGTTCACCTTCATACTTGTTCAGGTTGTTTAGTCCGGTAGGTGTCTTGACTGTCTCTCGTCACTATTCTACCGAGGTTAGTCTTGATACTTACTGGGTACCGTTGTGGTGTACTCATACTATGCTTCCGCATATTTTTTTGCAGATCCAGGTGCCACGGTTATTGTGATTGTTAGCTGGCTGGTCGAGCATTGCTGTGGAGACTCAAGGTAAACCTACCGTCGCATTCGCATGCCTCAGAGTCACCTTCTGATATTGTATTTGTATTTTTAATTCTATTTCGAACAGTTGTATTTAGGGATTTTTCTTGTAAATTTAGTAGAGCTTATGACTTGTACTACTGGTTTTGGGAATTGTAAGTTGTGTATAAAGATTTCTATTTCATATTTATCATTGATGGTTGAATTCCTCTATTAATTTAGTAAGTGTTAGGCTTACCTAGTCTTAGGACTAGGTGCCGTCACAACTTCCTACGGAGAGAAATTGAGGTCGTGACAGAGTTTCATCTTGGGGTGCACCAATATTGTTAAAAAGAAAGAAAAAAAAAGAAAAAAGAAAATAGGTCCCTAAGAATGTGCATCAACTACAGCTAATTTGATGTCCGCCTCGAGAACTCGGTACATACATTAGGAGTTACTTGTGGTGCCTTTTGGACTAGCTAATGCTCCAGCTACATTGATAAATAAAATGGATATGGTGTTCAAGTTGTTTATGAAAAAAAATAAAATTCATAACTTTTACTTACGATATTCTGGTATATTCTCATAGCCAGGAAGAACCCGAGGATCACTTGAAAAATGTGTTAAAGAAGTCGGAGGAAAATCAGTTTTTTACCAAGTTCGCGAAGCATGAATTTTGGCTAAACTCAGAGGCATTCCTCGGGCATATTATAACTAAGTATTAGATTATGTTAGATCTTGAAGGATAGAAGCAGTTCAGAAGTGGTAAGGATGAACAACTTCTATGGAGATTCACAACTTCTTGGGCTAGGGAGACTACCACAAGCTATTTATGTAGAATTTCTCCATAGTAGTGGCGCCATTTACTAAGTTAACATAGGAAAAAAAATTCAAAGTTTCAGTGGACGAAGAAATGTGAGTAGAGCTTTTAGAAGCGCAAGACATATTTTACCACTATCGGTATTAGCTTTACCATCAAGTTCTAGTGGATTCCTGATATAATGTAATGCTTCAAACGGTCGGATCAGGATGTGTTATTATGTTGAATGATTGTGTGATAGCTTATGCTTTAACACAGGTTAAAAAAACCGACAGAGTTGTCCTACTTATGATTTGGAGATGGCTGCAATGGTATTTTCCCTAAAGATCTAGAGACATTACTCATATGACAAAACTTTCGAGATATATACTAACCATAAGAGCTTGAAGTATATTTTTTAATAGAGAGATTTGAATTTTTGATAGTATCAATGGATTGAACTACTCAAGGACTAAGATTATTCTATTTTGTATCAACCTGGAAAAGCCAGATGCATTGAGAAAAAAAATCTATAGATAGTTTGGCACATATAGTTGGAGACTTTTGGCCGAAGATATGCATAAACTAAAGGGTACCAGTATCAAATTTAGTATGGAGAATTCAGAGACATTGCTGGCTTGTATTAAAGACAAGTCTTCACTAGTAGAGCACATAAAGACCACTCAATATAAAGATGAGTGATTATGTAACGTGATGAGGTTCTAGCTATGAAAGCAAGGATATGATTATAGATAGTGATAGTATTCTTTGACTAGGTGACTGGTCACGTGTAAATGCATATGGGTTAATACGATTTATTTGTGAGGAGATCAGAACACTTGATATACTATACATTTGGGGTCTAATAAGATGTACCATGACTAGAAGAGAATTGTATTTGTTAGAAAAGAAATAACAAATTTTAAATTTTTATAGTTTTCCAACTATTTGACTGGTTGGCATGTCTGGGGCAAGCACTTGTGACTTATAGGACCACTACAACAACTCGAGATTCTAAAGTAGAAATGGAATATAATTATAGTGAATTACCACCTCAGATAATAAGTTATGATTAGATGTGAAAAATTTTAAATTGGCTTTCATAGTAAGCATACTTCTTACTAGTCAATACTTTATAGTGAGGTGATATATGTATAGATATACATGAACTGAAAATTGTCCGACTCCATAAGATTTTATTATCCATCATTTCTGAAAGAGGATCATAATTTACTTTATGGTTTTGAAAACCTCTCCAGGAACCATTATGTACACGAGTAAATCCTTGTAATGCATTTCATCGGCTGGCAAATGGGTAATCTAAGAATACTCTATAGATATTAGAGAATACGTTGAGAGTTCGCATTCCTTATTTTTGAGATAGTTGAGACGCTTACCTACCTTTTCACTTGAACTTTTTATGACAGTAACTTGTCGTCAAACATCCAGATTGATCTATATAAAGTCTTGTATGGTAGACAGTGTCGTTATTGATGGAATTGTTTGAAGCTGGTGAGGCTAAATTATTGGAACTAGACCTGGTATACGAAACTATTGATGAGGTCCAGTTTATCAAGAACAAATTACTCACAGCTCAAAGCACGCAAAAGTCTTATGCGGATAAGAGGAGAAGAGACTTAGTATTCACAATTGGGGATAAAGTGTTTCTAAGAGTTTCCATTGTGAAAAGTGTGATGCAATTCGAAAAGAAAAAAAAAAAGGTAAGTTGAACCCGATGTTTATAGGATCGTACGAGATACTTGATCAGTGGGAGCTATGGCATGTCGTTTGGCACTTCTCGTGAACTGTCTTAAAAAAAGGGTTTCATGTTAGATTTTGCCGCAACCAAGTCACAAAGTAAGAAACCAAATACACCAACAATTGAAATATCAAATTTGAGAAGATATAGGGATTCAATTTGCACCAGACGTGAAGATTAGAAGAGAGATTAAGGGAAGTCTTGGTTCTGCAAATTGTGGAGCGAAATAGAAAAGGAAGAGTTAGGCGGAAGCTTTGGTGCTGGAAGAAAAGTTATTTCAAGTCACAAATTGTCTAGATTTCAAGGTATTTTAGTCAATATAATCGTCCCCAACCATTGTTAATTCTAAATTTAAGATATATTTTTTTCTCCATTGATATGGGTATCTTTGGTTTATTTAAATTTGAGTTAAATAGTGATGTTGGTAACTTAGTGAGTATCGGTTGAATTAGATACAAGAAATACCCATGAACAAGATTAAAAAATTATATTCTAAGTAACTAGATAAATTTTGGTAGTTACTTTTGAGGTATTGTGAATGCTTGCAAAAGCACTGCGTTAAATAGAGTAAATTGCTATTTTCCAAGCAACACAAATTCTTCTTTTGCCCATTTCAATCTGTATTAGAAACCTAAGTTTAATGGCAAACATGGAAAGAAGAACTAGTTTTCTATCCTTTTTACTACTACTAAAGTGATTAACAGAGAATCAACCTTCATATTCTAGAGGAATGAAACAGGAAAATTTATTAAATGCGGCAAGTTTAGACCAGTTATGTTGGTAGTTCACGAAGTTAATATATAGATTGATTTTTTAATGATATAGGTGGTTGAAGAAGTGAACCAAGTGCTCGCAAGTGACTAGTTTAATACTTTGGCACGAGTACAGTGAGTAGTTGTAACGATCCGACCGGTCGTTTTGAGCTCTATCGCGTCGTTTGGCGGTTCGAGGCTTTGAGTAGCTTTACTTCAGGTCTTATGACTTGTACGTGTGGTTGGAATTGAATTTTGGGAAGTTCGGGATTGATTTGGAAAGAAAATTCTAACTTCGAATGCTTTAAGTTGGAAGAATTGACTAAGGTTTGACTTTTGAGTAAACGACCTCGGAATCGGGAGTTGAAGGTTCTAACAGGTTCGTATGATGATTTTGGTCTTAGGAGCATGTCCGGATGTTGATTTGGAGGCCGTAGGTTATTTCGGCATCAATTGGCGAAAGTTGGAAATTGGATGATTTTTGGGAAGTTTGATCGAGTGGACTTTTTGATATCGGGGTCGGATTTCGATTCTAGAAGTGGGAGTAGGTCCGTAATGTCAATTATGACTTTGTGAAAAATTTGAGGTCAATCGGACTTGATTTGATAGGTTTCGGCGTCGAATGTAGAAGTTTAAAGTTCTAAAGTTCATTAAGCTTGAATTGGGGTGCGATTCATGATTTTGATGTTGATTGACGTGGTTTAAGGCTTCGACTATGTTTATATTATATGTTGGGACGTGTTGGTATATTTGATAGGGGTCTCGGGGGCCTCGGGTGCGAATCAGATTGAAAATGGATCGAGTTTGGACTTGGGAGAAAGCTGGGATCTAGTGCAATCACTCCTGCGTGCGAAGGGGCCGCAGGTGCAATCCCGCAGAAGCGGCCCAGTGGCCGCAGAAGAAACTTTTGGACTACACTGGGATAGCCGCAGATGCGAGCCCGCAGATGCGAAGCAAGCTCCGCAGAAGCAGAAGACAAGAGGCGCAGCTGGGGTTGCAGAAGTGGATGTTCTCCGTAGTGCGGAAGCGTAGTAGCGGGTGCTGGACCGTAGAAGCGAAAAGTGGTCCGCAGAAGCGGATTTCGCCTGGCCTGGTGGGAACTGCACTTGCGAGGGATTTTTCGCAGGTGTGGGTGGTATTCCGCAGTTGCGGAAAGTCGGCCGGGCAGATTGTTTTAAAATCGGGGTTTTGCTCATTTCTCTCATTTTCTCACTTGGTTGGGGCAATTTTTGGAGAGTTTCAAGGGGGGATTTTCATCAAACAACACAAGGTAAATGATTCTCACCTATTACAAGTTAAATACATGATTTGTATAAAGACTTAAACAAGGAAATTAGTAGAAATTGTGCGGTTTTTGGTAGAAAATCTAGAATTTGGTATTTTTGGATTTTGACCATGAAATTGGACATGGAATTTGAAATAATTTATATATTTTGGTTCGTGGTATTATGGGTAAAGTTTACCTTAAAAAATATTCAGAATCCGGGCATGTGGGCCCGAGGGTCATTTAATAGACTTTTCGAGCGGAGTTGGAAATTTGTTTAAATTGATTAATTATGGGTATTAGAATATCTTTTGATTGGTTTGCACATTGTTTGAATATTTTTATATTGACGGGCTTTGGTTTGAGGTGTTCGAGAGGACTTGGTGCCTGTTTTGGAACTTCGGAGCAAGGTAAGTCTCCTGTCTAATTCTCTCAGGGGAAACTACCACTAGGTGATGTATTTGTTATGTTTCACTTGTTGCGGGGGCTACGTATGCACCAGGTGACTAGAGTCCGTACGTAGCTAGATTCATGTTATGTCCGGGTAGATTAAGGTTCCCATCATGCTATAAGTATACTATTTGTTGTCGCTTGCCTATTAAATTCCTTTATTTTACATTGCGACTTGAAACTAGATTTGTTTAATGTGATAGACTCGGTATTATAGAGATTCACCAGGTTTTATGATTAGCCGCGAGATAATTGTACTCCTCTTACAAATTTCTCCCACGTTATGCGTTCTCACCGATAGGTTTCCCGTAAAAATTAATAACTTACACGTCTATTCGTAAGTGGGGTCAAGGACCCGTCAAAGTTTCTTATTCTAATGGGATCGAGCTGTTCGCCTCGGCAGGATAGATACATCTATGGTTCGTGCCGTTCGACCATCGGTAATGTGCACACTATGATGGATCGGGCAGTACGCCTCGGCAGGATTTATGTGACACACTCTCATGGGAACCGGTCGTTCGCCTCGGTAATAAAAATAGATGTATATATGGTTTGGCAATGTTATAATGGATCGGGTCGTACGCCTCGGCATTTCCATAACTCATATGAAATCGTGCGTAATAATTGGCAAGAAGCTAGCATATCTGTAAGCTTTTCTTGATTGAACTGCGACGACCTATCTAGTAAGGTCTATTATATATATATATATATATACATACATACATATATATATATAAATGTATGTATGTATGTATGTATGTATGTATATATACACACACTCTGATTGAGGACGTAGCTACTAGCTGAGAGTTTGAGTTATCGCTGAGAAGAGGATTATACCACGTATTACACTTGTTACTTCGTTTATTTTCTTTGATCCACATCTGTTTACTTCTACTATATCTGTCTTATCTGACCACTAATAAGTGTTATGTCGACCCCTCGTCACTATTTCTTTGGGGATAGGCTAGATATTTACTGGGTACGCGTTGATTTACGTATTCATACTACACTTGCTGCACTTTAGGTACATATATGTCCGGTGGTCTTAGGCATAGAGGCGAGGCCATTTCGGGGACTTTACCGTGAGCTGCATTTCATGTCACGATCCGCAGTCTGCAGAGTATTCATCAGAGTTATTTATATTTTCCTGTCTAACTTGTATTTCGGACAAATGTGTATTTTATTATATTTCCTAGTTGGTGCTCATGCACTTGTGACACTGGGTTTTGGGGGTTCCTACTAGTTGTTCACTACTGTAGTTCGTGTAAATACTATTTCACACTATTTCATTAATGAAAATTATGATTTTAAGGTACTAGAATGAGTAATTAAATAAACTAATCACTGTTGGCTTGCCTGATGGCGGTGTTAGGCGTCATCACGACCACTAGTGTATTTTGGGTCGTGACAGCTTGGTATTAGAGCCCTAGGTTCACTTAGATCTCACAAGTCATGTGCAAGTCTAGTAGAGTCTTGCGGATCGGTACAGAGACATCTATACTTATCTTCGAGAGGTTACAGGGCTGTTAGGAGCACTTCCCCTTCTTGATTTCCTCATCGTGCGGTTTGATTCCATTGAGGCTTGTACCTTTTATTTCCTTCATACTCAATCATATGCGACGTTAGGGCTTGTTATCAAAGGGGTGTCGAATAGTTGTGGTGGCACTGCAGACATAGTGCAAGGTGTTTTTCCCCGCGTGTTCGGGTAGGCTGTTGTCGTTGCCTTGCGGTAGGATGTTCTGTCATTTCAGCTCAGCAGTTGTATTTCTGATGGTTTTGAGGCTATGAACATATTGCTATGATATTCACGCGTTGTTATCGCATTGATGTTGGTGTAATGGTAGGGTGCTCACTTTCATGTTGAGGCAGAGAATAACTTGAAAGGAGGATTTTTCAGTGCATGATTTAGAGGTTCAACATTTAATTCCAACAAAGGAAAGGCAATCGGGCTATGGATGTTCAGGTTTTGGTCGATGGAGTAACGAGACTTGGTATTTTTGAGCGTGGTGGAATTTTCATTGTGATGCGGTGCCGTCGTCCTTGTTTGAATGCATTATGGTTCGCTGGTGTTATGATCTCCTTTGATTTTGCCTTCGGGGCAGGGTGCTGTGAAATGGTGCCTGAGGCGGTTGTCCGCGATCGCGATGTGTAGCAGTTTAGAATCGAATTGGTATTTCTAATGTTGATGGATCGAGAGAGATGATCTTCGAAGAGGCTTAGAGTCGGTAACAATTTTATTGGTTCAGGTGCTATAGAGATGCATTTTGACTTGATGCAATATTTGGGCAATAGAGTATGAGGGGAGGCATGGCGGGAAGTGTTTCGCAGTGGTTGAAGTACTAGCAGGTCAAGTATGAGAAGTAGAGATTGAGAAGTTGCTTAAATGAGATGGTTTAACCGAAGTAAGAGTGGCAGATTAGCATATGGGTTCTATAGTAGGATAGATGCGTGCCCTGAGAAAGTGTAGAACGGTTTGGGGATCGTGATGGAAGGTGATTTGGCATACAAATTTTAATTTGAGTGATGGTTACTGTACGAAGAAAGATTGAATATGGCAGAAAGGAGTTATTTTTAAATGAAGAGGGGTGTGAAGATCTGATTATCGCTTCAGGTGCAATATGACTTGAGTTCAGAAGGTATTGTAGAACTTTTAGCTGATGTCAATATGGAAGGAGTAGACTTATACAATTGGTGGGCGAGAATGGGTTCAGGAGAATTTACTGATTACATGGTAGTTGTACCCAATGCAGCGTCGTTGGAAGATGTCAGTGAGGAATTCCACAGGTGGGTTATCTCCTGTGAGCAGGTTAAATTTTGCTTGATGTTGATGAAGCTTCTGCAAAGAATACTACTTGCTACATAGTGAGGTCAAATATGTGATTGTGACTGGTGATTAAGAATGTTCATGAAAAGCTTAACAAAAGGCTTCAAGAAGTCTGTCGGGTTAACGGTGCGAGATCATGGTCATTGAGAAGGAGGAATCGTTGTGGGCTCTGCATTATGTGATGGTAGCTTAAAGCTAAGTGGGGGAGCCCCACCATTTACGATTGGATTGCGTGGTTGTCTGCTTGTGCGATTTCTGGTTATCGGTGCATTGGCGGATTAATTATGACTAAGAAAAGGAAATATCAAGGGTAATTCAGCAAAGAACTTAATAGACGTGTGCTATATTCGGCTTTATCGATGCATGTTCAGGTTTTTGGGAAGACTCGGAGCTTATGCTTTTGTGGATGTGATGTACAAAGAAAAGAGTTCAGTTGGTTGCTTCTTCGAGAGGGTGTTCATGTGCTAGTAGAGCGTTGGAGTTTGGTCATATTCGGGACCGGGTCATAGTGGGTGACTCTTGATAACGGTCCTAGTGGGTTCAGGAATTAAAGTGCAGTATTTAAGTAAATGAAGAAATAGCTTCGGATTCACAGAAGGTCTTGTAGAATGAGTGCACCAGTTGGAGTTGCTATTGTGCGCATAAGGAGAGTATGAGATGGTTCATGAGTATTATGACGGTGTGGTCTCATGATGTTGGTTACTCGGAATCAGTGCGGATTGGGTTCGTTACGTTTTGAATGGAGCTATTATTATTAATAAGGCAAGTCTAGAGTAAATTGGAAGAAGTTGGGTCGGTTAGTAATGGTTGAATCAGCATGATTGTGGCAATGATCAGTTCCTTCAGCGTGTGAAATTATACATGTGGTATGTGGTTGTACGCGCGAGCTTGACAACCACCACAACTTGATTGATTTGGGAGGTATTTAATTCAAATGGCCTTGTGGTGTAAATGGATTCCGGAGGAGTCATGGCGGTTTAGATCACGGCTTGAGGTTATTTTCTGCGGTTTGGGAATTCAGTTGTGTGTTGCATAGGCTCTTCGGAATTGAGCAAAGTCAAAAGTTTCTAGCCAATGAACTGTTATTCTACTGGTAGTTCATGAGTTATGATGAATTCGTGTATTCTCACGTAGCGGCATGATAGGTGCAATGAGCGACATGGGAATTTGAAAGCTGAGGACCAAGGTTGTTGTTCGGTGTTGACAAGAATGTCACGAGCTCGGAGGAGCCGGGAAGAATTAGATGTTCAGAGTGAGCTGACATCATCCTAGTGTCGTTTGGGAATGGTGTTCTGTGGAAGGAGCATTGCATATTGATTTGCGGATTCTTGGTCTGCTTTATAGAATTAGTACAATTGGTGGTATGGATGTGCGGACTTGTCTACCTGCACGAAAGGTCGTGGGAGAGTATCCCACAGGGAAATTGTATGAGTGTGACATGCTAGTGACTTGATTGTTAAAGATCGAAACCAAGTACAGAGATTTTGGTACTATGGTTAATGTGAGAGTTTATGCTTGGACGGTGCTCTATCCCTATGGTTGTGAACTGTGGGGGTTGTGCCGGATTGAGACAGCTAGATTGTTCACACGTGTGTTGAGGTCCTCTGTAGCTTGTGGTGTAATATGAGCAGGATGGCTCTCGAGATACAGGTCATTTATCACACCTTAGTCGTGCTTGGCTTTCGTGGAATATTGCGCTATCCGTCTCCCCAAAGATGTATTTTTGCACTTGGCGCGCTTGTGGCTGATATTCGATATTCCGTAGGTAGGAGCATTATGGCTTGAGGGATATGTCCTTATTTATTGTTGTGAGTGGATCGGGTGGCACACCGCCACAGGTACGTTATTTGGAGCGGGTTGCACGCTGCAATGGTATCATGTTTGGATCGGGTTGCACGCCGCAACAGTATCATGTTTGGATCGGGTTGCAAGCCGCAGTAGTGTTATGTTGAGTATGGTTCGCTATATCTATTCCTACGTATTTTTTTCTCATTCTCTGAGAAGGGTTCATAACATCTGTTTGACCGTTTATTTCGTTGCGCGGGCAGGGTAATTCTTTTCCAGAGTTTGTTCCTCCTTATGTGTCATATTCAAGTTGTAGCTCGTCCGCGCATTGATGACGTCAGATGAGATCTGAGTTAGTGTTTGAGGTGGCTTATTGCCTGAGCAGCTTGTACTAGGTGAGACGCGATTATTGGACCTGAAATTAGTGCAATCAGATTTATATAAGGTATATTAAAGGGAAAATATCATTATTCAGTTCAGAATGAGGTAATGGTTCTTATAAGGAGGAGAGACTCCATGAATTATTGATTCGGCTGGTGGTTAAGAGTTTCTACAAGTCTCTTTCATCGTGGCAGTATTGTGAGAGTTGGAACATGAGTTATATACGTCATGAGATGTATTGCGGGCGTCGGATTCGTGAAATTACAGCTATTGTGGTTAGAGGATATTATTATGGGAAACTGACTTATGTGGTGTATGGTGTGATTTTAGCATAGGTGCATGATCATGTTTTGGTACAGTGTGTGGTGATTGGTATGGTGTTCGTATGTTAGAATCAAGACCTGTAGAGGAATTCAGAGGTTAAAATTTGGTCCTAAGGTTTATTGGCTAAATAAAAGGGAAGATCTTCAGTCCGAATCGAGCTAATGTGTTCAACTGGATTGTGGTGGCACGTGTAGGCGGACGAGGTGTTAAACAATGATTTTGGACAACCCCGAAGCAGTCCTTAGCATGTTCGAGGACGAACATATGTTTAAGTAGGGGAGAATGTAACGACTCGACCGGTCGTTTTGAGCTCTAGCGCGTCGTTCGGCGGTTTGAGGCCTTGAGTAGCTTCACTTCAGGTATTATGACTTGTAGGTGTGGTCGGAATTGAATTTCGAGAAGTTTCGGATTGATTTGGAAAGAAAATTCTAATTTCGAAAGCTTTAAGTTGGAAGAATTCACTAAGTTTTGACTTCTGAATAAATGACCTCGGAATCGGGATTTAAAGGTTCCAACGGGTTTGTATGATGATTTTGGTCTTAGAAGCATGTCCGAATGCTGATTTGGAGGTCTGTAGGTTAATTTAGTGTCAATTGGCGAAAGTTGGAAATTGGATGATTTTGGAAAGTTTGGCCAGGAGTGGACTTTTGATATCGGGGTCGGATTCCGATTCCGGAAGTGAGAGTAGGTCCGTAATGTCAATTAAAACTTGTGTGCAAAATTGAGGTCAATCGGACTTGATTTGATAGGTTTCGGCGTCGAATGTAGAAGTTTGAAGTTCTAACATCCATTAAGCTTGAATTGGAGTAGGATTCATGATTTTGATATTGTTTGACGTGGTTTAAGGCTTCGATTAAATTCATATTGTATTTTGGGACTTGTTGGTATATTTGGTTGGGGTCCTGGTGGCCTCGAGTATGAATCAGATTGAAAATAAATCGAGTTTGGACTTGGGAGAAGTGCTGAGGTAGCTGGGATCTGGTGCAATCGCACCTGCGTGGGAAGGGGTCGTAGGTGTGATCCCACAGAAGCGGCCAGTGGTTGCAGAAGCGAATTTTGGGCTAAATTGGGATGCCTTATATGCAAGGGTTTTTCCGCATCTTCGAGCCCGCAGATGCGAAGCAAGCTCTGCAGAAGCGGAAAACGAGAGGGGCAGCTGGGGTCGCAGAAGCGGATGTTCTCCACACGTGCGGAAGCGCAGAAGTGGGTGGTGTACCGCAGAAGCGGTGGTGGGGAAGCGAAAATTAGTCCGCAGAAACGGATTTCGCCTGGCCCAGAGGGAACCCAAAACTGTGAGACATTTTCCGCAGGTGCGACTGGTGTTCCGTAGGTGCGGAAAGTCGGCTGAGCAAATTGTTTTTAAATCGGGGTTTTGCTTATTTCCCTCATTTTCTCACTTGGTTTAGGCAATATTTGGAGAGTTTCAAGGGGAGATTTTCATCAAGCAATACAAGGTAAGTGATTCCCACTTATTACAAGCTAAATACGTGGTTTGTATAAGGATTTAAACATGGAAATTAGTAGAAATGTTGGGGTTTTTATAGAAAACGTAGAATTTGGCATTTTCGGATTTTGAACACAAAATTTGACATGGAATTTGGAATAAGTTATATATTTTGGTTCGTGGTATTATGAGTAAAGTTTACCTTCAAAAATTTTCAGAACTGGGCACGTGGGCCCGAGGGTTGAGTTTATAGACTTTTCGAGCGGAGTTGGGAATTTGTTTAAATTGATTAATTATGGGTATTAGAGTATCTTTTGATTGGTTTGCACATTGTTTGAATAGTTTTAGATCGACGGGTTTTGGTTTGAGGTGTTAGAGAGGCCTTGGTGCCGGTTTTGGAACTTCGGAGCGAGGTAAGTCTCCTGTCTAACTCTGTGAGGAGGAAACTACCCCTAGATGATGTATTTATTATGTGTTACTTGTTGCGGGAGCTATGTACGCACCAGGTGACGAGAGTCCATTCGTAGCTAGATTCATGTTATGTACGGGTAGATTTAGGTTCCTGCGTTCTAAAACCACAGGATATGACTGATTAACTGATGTTTCAAAATTTAATGTTGGTTCATTAGAACCATATAAAGCAACACCCAAAACTCCCATTAAGAGAAAAACAGAACCCCCCGCCGTGTACAAAATAAATTTTGTAGCTGAGTACAGACGTTTCTTTCCTCCCCACATGCATAGAAGTAGATAAACAGGAATTAATTCTAACTCCCACATGATGAAAAAAAGTAAAAGGTCCCGAGACTAAAATGATCCAATTTGACCACTGTACATTGCTAACATGAGAAAATGGAATAATCGAGAATGTCGAGTAACTGGCCTTGCCGCTAAAGTGTTTCGTCTATCGCTTTATTGTGAAAGACCAGATTGGCCTGTTCTGCCATAAGTACCTCCATATTCCGCGAAGTAGAATTCGACAATGGGTTTGAGTCGGTGATTGTAAAAATTCCTTTTATCGATCTTGATTCGCGTATAAATTCTGGAACTATGGACCTATACTTATCATGAATCCAGTGATTTCTGCCGCTTCTGTTATTGCTGCTGGATTGGCCGTAAGGCTTGCTTCTATTGGACCTGGAGTTGGTCAAGGGACTGCTACGGGTCAAGCTGTAGAGGGTATCGCGAGACAGCCTGAGGCAGAGGGAAAAATACGAGGTACGCCATGTTATAACTGTACTACTTTGAGTTGTCGCTTGCCTATTAAATTTCTTTATTTTATGTTGTGACTTGAGACTAGACTTGTGCAGAGTGATAGACTTGCTATTTTAGAGATCGACAGGCTTCTTGATTAGCTGCGAGATAATTGTACTCCTCTTATGAATTTATCCCACGTTATGCGTTCTCACCGAAAGGCTTCCCTTAAAAATTTATAACTCACACGTCTATTCATGAGTGGGGTCAAGGACCAGTCAAACTTCTTATTCTAACGGGATCGAGCCGTTTGCCTCGGCAGGATAGATACATCTAGGGTTCGTGCTGTTCGACCCTCGACAGTGTGCATACTATGATAGATCGGGTTGTATGCCCCGGCAGGATTTATTTACCACACTCTTATGGGAGCGGGTTGTTCACCTCGGCAGATGTATCTATGGTTTTGGCAATGTTATGACGGATCGGGCCGTAGGCCTCGGCTTTTCTATAAAATACTCTTATGAAATCGTGCGTCATAATTGGCAAGAAGCCAGCATATCTGTGGCTTTCCCTGATTGAACTGTGACAACCTATCTGGTAAGGTCTAATATATATATATACACACACACACACACTCCGATTGAGGAGGTAGCAACTAGCTGAGAGTTTGAGTTATCGTTGAGAAAAGGATTATACCACGTATTATACTTGTTACTTTGTTTATTTTCTCTGATCCACATCTGTTTACTTCTACTGTATCTATCTTATTGGACCACTAGTTAGTGTTGATGTCGACCCCTCTTCACTACTTCTCTGGGGTTAGGCTAGATACCTACTAGGCACGCATTGATTTACGTAGTCATACTACACTTGCTGCACTTGTTGTGCAGGTACATATATGTCCAGCGGTATTTGGGCGCAGAGGCGAGGCCATTTAAGGGACTTTACTGTGAGCTGCATTTCATGTCATAATTCGCAGCCTGTAGAGTCTCCATCTGAGTTATTTATATTTTCCTGTCTAACGTGTATTCCAGACAGATGTGTATTTTATTATATTTCCTAATTGATGCTCATGCACTTGTGATACCGAGTTTTGGGGGTTCCTACGGGTTGTTCACTATTGTAGTTCGTGTAAATTTTGTTTCACACTATTTCATTAATTATGATTTTAAGGTACTAGAATGAGTAATTAAATTGACCAATCACTGTTGACTTGCCTGAAGGTGATGTTAGGCGCCATCATAACCACTAGTAGATTTTGTGTCGTGACAGTAATAACCCTTCCGCAATTTGTGTTTTCATAACTTGCCTGGTTTATATATGATTTTGAAAATAAATGTGTTACCGATGCTTTGAAATTGCATGTGGGACAAGTCCTTTACTCGATATGACATCGAAATGGTTATTTGAGATGATTAATGTTGTTTTAAATATTCTCGCTGTTACTAGATTTTATTATACCGAAATAAAACTACATGATTTGATAAGAATTTATATGTCTTTATTATTTTGAAAATGCTTTATACGAGTATTGACTGTTTACAAGAAAGAGTATTAATGGGAGGAGACTTTGAAGGAAACCCGTAGCTAGCGGCGGGTTCGTTCGACCTGATGCACCTTGTATTTACAGATTATCAATTACAGTTAAAGCCCTCGCTAGTGGGAAGGTAGAACTAGCATACATTTACAGTTTTCCCTCGAGTAGGGACCTACAGTTATATTTGACTCCTTTTATGAAGGGGTCCACACAGTGATACAGATTACATGATCAGGGCAACACGGGTTGTGCTCTATGAAAACAGAATTTCAATTTTCTATTCAATTCAAAATTCAAATTGAAGTGTGATACTTTTCTGATATCTGATAATTCTCTATCGGGAACATATATAAATAATATATATCCGTCTAACAATTTCTCTTGGGGGGTTTACATATACTCATAATTGTTGTTATAATTAAAATTAAGAAGGATTTTTTGATTGAAAAAATCCATACCGATTAGTTATATATCAAGTTGTATTTTCTTATGTCATTAGGAAAACAAAATTTGGAGATTCAAATCCAAGAATCATTTATGCATTCTAAGTCAATAGTTAATGGTTTCGATTTTCAGAAATTTGAATTTTGGATTTTGCGACTGAAAATCCACATTTGATTTTTCAATAGAAAGGTAAGAGAAAGCTTTGAACATTATGAATTTGGAGATAGACTCAATCGAAACTGAAAGAATGAATCAAACCCAATCAAAAGGGAAGAAGGATTAGGATTTCTTTGACTTTTAGTCCTTTCTTGGAGACCTCCCAAACGTAAAGATTTGCTATGACACAGTGTTCACCGAGTTTATTACTGATTTATTAAATTAATGTAACGATTCGACAGGTCATTTTGAGATCTAGCACGTTGTTCGGCCGTTTGAGGCCTTGAGTAGCTTTACTTCATGTATTACGACTTGTACGTGTGGTCAGAATTGGATTTTGGAAAGTTCGGAGTTGTTTCGAAAGGAAAATTCTAAATTCGGAAGCTTTAAGTTGGAAGAGTTGACTAAGATTTGACTTTTGAGTAAACGACTTTGGAATCGGGATTTGGGGGTTCCAATATGTTCGTATGATGATTTTGTATTTGGGCGTATGTTTGGGTTGAGTATCGGGTGGTCCGAGAGCATTTCGGTGCTTAATATGGAAAATTAGCACTTTGAAGGTTTTAGAATTTTCTAAGTTTGGTTTGAAGTGGATTTTGGTGTCATCGATGTTCGTTTTGGGGTACCGAGCCTTGGAACAGGTTCATATCGTGATTTGTGACTTGTGCGTAAAGTTTGACGTCATTCCGGGATATTTAAGTATGAATCAGACGCAATCGTCAAAGTGTGAATGTTTGAAAGTTTGGAATTTTTTCGAAGTTACCATGATTTGACTCTAAGGATATCGGGTTCGGATTTTGGGTTCGGGACTTGGAGTAGGTCTGTTTCCTCATTTGGAACTTGCCTGCAAAAGTTTGTGTCATTCGGAGTTGATTTGATGTGGTTCAGACGATTGGTTGCAATTCTAGAAGTTCTTGAAGTTCATGGTGATTTTATGCGTTTTGGCGTCCGACTCGTGAATATAGAGGTTATTTTGGTGATTTTGATCGCGCGAGCAAGTTTGCGTTATGAAATTTGACATGGAATTTGGAATAAATTATACATTTGAGTTCGTGATATTATGGGTAAAGTTTATCTTCGAAAATTTTCTGAATCCGGGCACCTGGGCCTGAGGGTTGACTTTATTGACATTTTGAGCGGAGTTGAGAATTGTTATAAATTGATTAATTATAAGCATTGGACTATATTTTGATTGATTTGCACATTGTTTGACTAGTTTCGGATCGTTTGGCTTCAAGTGGAGGAGCAAAAGAGGCGTTGGAGCCCGTTGTGGAACTTCTAAGCGAGGTAAGTCTCCTGTCTAACCCTGTGAGGGGGAAATTTACCCCGTAGGCATTATATTCTTATGTGTCCATGCGTATGCTAGGATTCTTGAATTTGTCCCGGTAGACTTGGGTTTACGCCATGCTTTAATTGTACTATTTGAGTTATCCTTTCCTGTTGAATTCCTTTATTACGCGTTATGACCTGAGACTAGGCTTGCGTAGAGTGATAGACTCGCTATTATAGAGATTTGACGAGCTACTTGATTTAGCCGTAGAATAATCGTGCTCTACTTACGGATTCTCCCGCGCATTGTATGTTTTCTTCAAAAAGCTTCCTTAAATTTCATAACTCACACGTTTATTTGTGAGTGGAATCAAGGACCCGTTAAAGCTTCTTATTCAAATGGAATTGGGCCGTTCGTCTTGGCAGTATCATATTCTTATGGGATCGGACCGTTCGCCTCGACAGTATCATATTCTTATGGGATCAGACCATTCCCTTTGGTAGTATCACACTCTTATGAGATCGGGCCGTTCGTCTTGGCAGTATCATATTCTTAAGGGATCGGGCCGTTCGCCTCGACATTTCTATAAATACTCTAATGGGATCGGGCCGTTCACCTCGACAACTTAATGAAACACTCTTATGGGATCAGACCGTTCGCCTCTGTAGCGTCGTGCCTAATATTTGACAAGAATCCATCGTATCCGTGAGTTTTCCAGATTTGAGTTGCGATGACCTTTCTGGTAGGGACCATTTTACATATATACTTCGGTTGAGGAGGTGCCCGATAATTGAGAGCTTGAGTTTACTATTCATAGGAGGTTTGTACCACGTTTCTATATTTGTTTATACTATGTATTTACCCTACCTCATAAATGTTTACTTCCTACTGTATTGGATTTATTGGACCACTAGTAAGTGTCGATCGACCCCTAGTCACTACTTCTCTGGGGTTAGGCTAGATACTTACTGGGTACGCGTTGGTTTACGTACTCATGCTACACTTGCTCCACTTATTGTGCAGGTATATATATGTGTCTGATGGTCTTTGGGGTGCAATGGCGCGACTATTGCAGGAATTACGGTGAGCTGCATTCCATGTTACGAACCGCAGCATGTAGAGTCTTCATCAGAGTTATTTACATTCTCCCGTCTCACATGTATTCCAATCAGATGTTGTATTTTATTATATTTTCTAGTAGATGCTCATGCACTTGTGACACCGAATTTTGGGAGTTCCTACTGCATGTTTATTATTGTAGTTCACGTAATCATTATCATTTCACCTTGTAATTTATCTCTTATATGGAGATTGGAAAAAAGTAAAATTACAGGTGTTCTAGGAGTACCAGATTTCACTCTATTTATTTAATGCGATTTATGTTTTTAAAGAAAATGAAATGAGTAACTAAGTTGGTTAATCACCGTTGACTTGCCTAACGGTGGTGTTAGGTGCCATCACGGCCTATAGTGGATTTTGGGTCGTGACATTTCTGATACAGGAATCATATGAATAGACTGATTATATTTACCTTTTTTTTAAAAGGCATTCTTATGATATTTTATGCTTGATATATTAGCATGTTTTCTGACTTTTCCCCAATTAAAAATGATTGTGGTTAAGCATTATTACTCACTGAGCTAGCGACTCACTCCTTGCTATTTTTTTTTTACAGAGACAGCAGTTGACGCATGCGAGGATTTTGTTAATTAGAGCGCACAGGTTGATACTTCTTGGTGAGCCCCGTATTTGTTCGCGTGGGCAAGGAATTTAATTAATTGTTATGATCTTTTTCTTGAAATCTTAGAGTCGCTCCATAGTCATTATTTTAGTGTCATGAGTAATCTTTCGTTATTAAAGACTTATGTCGAGTATTGCACTTTCTTATCAAATTTGGAGATATATTAGTATTTCTGGCTGTTAGTGGGTGGACTACTAATGGTAGAGATTTGTTTTGGTTAATTGATAAAGCTATTGTTGTTTCGATTGATATTAGGATGTTTGGTTGTTGATTTTGAGATAGGGAAGTTTTTGGATAGTCCAAAAACAAGGGAAGCTCTATCCGATTTTCTATAAAATACATATAAGGCTTACGTGGGCGCACTTGCTCCTAAGCGCTGGTCATGATCCTAAATTGGGTCGTGACAATCCCGTTCATATATGTCGTCCACCACCTAGAGGTCATGCTTATGGAAATTATAAGTACTAATCTGAACTGTTAAACTCTTCTTCGATTACTATGCGCATGAGAGTTTCAATAACCATCTAGAAAGCATGCCTATAAGATTATTTAAACCTATAATTAGAAACAATTCAACGAGTTAACAACCATCTATGCACTGCTTTTACATGTATCTGTTTAATTTTTACAATAATAATATTGTTAAATTGTCGCTTCTTCAGGTTTCAAATTGAGCAAGACCAAAACAAGATACTTGGAGTGTAAGTTCAGTGGCGAGACTCAAGGAGGGAAGGGGAGGTGAGGCTAGACTCGTAGGTCATCCCTAGGAGAGGAAATTTTAAGTACCTTGGGTCTATCATTTAGGGGGATGGGGAGATTGATGAAGATGTCACACATCGTATTGGGGTGGGATGGATGTAATGGCGACTCGCTTCCGGTGTTTGTATTACAAGAGGATGCCACCGAAACATAAGGATAAGTTCTACAGAGTGGTGGTCAGACCAATGATATTGTATGGGGCTGAGTGTTGGCCAGTCAAGATCGCTCATGTCCAGAAGATGAAGGTAGCAGAGATGAGGATGTTGAGATGGATGTGCGGGCACACCAAGTTAGATAGGATCAGAAATAAGGTCATTCGCAACAAGGTGGGTGTGGCCCTTATTGAGGACAAGATGCGAGAAGCGCGGCTTAGGTGGTTTGGTCATGTGAGGAGGAGGAGCACTTACGCTCCTGTGAGGAGGTATGAGAGGCTGACAGTGGAGGGCCTACAGAGAGGTAGAGGTAGGCCAAAGAAGAGGTGGGGAGAGGTAGTTAAGCAAGTCATGGCGTAGCTTCAGCTAAAAGAGGACATGACCCTTGATAGGAAGGTATGGACGTCGAGGATTAGGGTATTAGAGTAGGTAGTCTAGAGTGTTCATAACAGTAGTATTAGCACGCAGTCTCTCTTTCTGTTGGTAGTAGGTTTTTATGACATTGTTTTCTTTCATTGTTGATCACCTTACTGTCTTGTTGTTTTTATTCTGATTTTATATGATTTTTTGTACTGCCCTTCTTGTTTATATTTTCATTAATATTGTGCTTATGCTTTCCTGAGCCGAGGGTCTATTGAAAACAACCTCTCTATCCTCACAAGGTAGGGATAAGGTCTGCGTACACACTACCCTCCCCAGACCCCACAATTTGGGATAATACTGGGTATGTTGTTATTGTTGTTGTTGTTGTTATGTCAATGTCTTCATAGGAGGACAATATAAGCCCTTACTTGTATTACGTGCTAGACGTTATGTGTTTATTTTGTTTGTCGCTTAGAAACTAGAATATAAATCTAAGTGTTTTGTTTATTCTAGAACCATCCTTCAGATATTGTCCAAAGCCTCCTGAACTATAGGTAGGGACGTGTAGGTATAACTAAGACGCGATTTAGGATCAGATAATGTGCTATAGGTAACAACTTAAAGATAGTAATGAGGATAGCAAAGATGCTACACAAATTGTCCAAATATCCATCGTACTTTGGCTATAAAAGTATTAACAGACTTTGCACGGGAGTTGATCCATTAGGTGTAAAAACTTAGGTCCCCTTTTAACTAATTGATTAGTCTCATTTATGTTAATTTGCTCCTTATTAATAATTTGTACTTTGTGTATTTGATTATTTATTAATTAGACTTAAGTGATTATTTATTCAGAAAAAGGCTAAAACTGCCTCTAAACTATTTGCTAAGGGTTAAATATATCCTCTGTCTACCTACCGGTCCAAAAATGCCCCTAATATTATTCTTTTGGCTCATACTTACCTATATGACCAACGGTCAACTTGAATTAAAAAAATATATTTAGATTCTATGTGATAATTATTACTGGTCTGATCCAATTAATAAAAAGGAGCCAAAACTGGCATTGAATTATGGGCCAAGGCTAAATAAATCCTCCGTACTATCAGTTCAAAAATGACCCATCAATTTCACCCACCTGAAGAAATGCCCAAATCTATCATAAATCCTCTTTCAACTTAAACAAAACTATCTTAGAATTGTTTTGCCAATTTATAAGAATCACAAAGAAAGAAATTAATTTTTTTCTTCAATTTGTCTGTAATTTTTACCAACAATATAATAATACATTATGCATGTCTAGATAGATGTATGTATGTATATAGAAAAATCACAGAATTACCATATGCTATAAATGGAAGCAACTAAATATCATAAATGAAAGCAGGCTAATATCATTATTTTTTTCATAGGTTTTCTAACTAGAAATGCAATAAGGTTTTTTTCATAGCTGGCATTCTAGGAAAATGTTGGCCTTAAATTGAAATTATCCACAGAAACTTATTATTGACCATTAGGAGTAACAAAATATGCGTAATTTGATTTCTTATTTCTTGTGAAGGATCAGATGTCCAATAACTTATGGTCAGTCACTGACCATTATTTCTTTTATTAAGTTCGAGCTAATTTGACCACATGGGTGTTCACCAAAAATATTAGGTCTTAATATTTAAAAGAATGAAATAAGATGGAGGAAGTAAAATAAAAATGGCCGAAAAAAATTTAATTTTTCTATGAGATTTTATGTTATCCGGGTGGGTTAGTGTTTGGGTCGGGTAACTTAAAAAATTATGAATTTTTGGTGGGTATTTTTGAATCGATAGATTGACGGAGGGTATATTTAGCCCGGGCCAATAGTTCAAGGGAAGTTATGGCCCTTTTCTATTTATTTAATTGGATTGGAACAGTAATAAGATAAATCGTGAAATTTAGATAAAATATTTTTTTTAATGCAAGTTGACCATTTGTCATATGGGCAGAAATAAGCCGACAAGTGTAACGACCTGTACAGTCGTTTTGAGTATTTTAGCTCTATTTCCCATATTTGATGCTTTACATATGTATAATTGTGGTTGCAAGACTTACCAGGGTGGTTTGTTTGATTTTGGGAGAGTTTTGGATTGATTTGGGACACTTAGTCCTTTGGTTGTAGGCTTAAGTTGTAAGAGTTGACCGAAGTTTGACTTTTGCGTAGAAAACTCTGGAATAATATATTTATGTTTCCAATAGCTTTATATGGTGATTTTGGACTTAGGCATATGTCCGTATTTAGATTTGGAAGTTTGTAGGTTGTTTTGACTTGAATTGGCGAAAGTTGGAAAGTTGAAGGTTTGAAAGGTTGATAGGTTTGACTGAGGGTTGACTTTGTTAACATCGGGTTCAGATTATTGTTTTGGGAGCTGATAGGTCTCTTGTGTTATTTGGGACTTGCATGCAAAATTCGAGGTCATTCTGAGGTGTTTAATCATTTTCGACGTAAGTTTAGATTTGGAAAATTCATTAGTTCATTAGTCTTGAATTGAGATGTAATTCATAATTTTGATGTTGTTTGGTGTGATTTTAGGGCCTTTAGTAGGTTCGTGTTATGTTTTAGAATTGGTTGGTGTGTTTGAACGGGGTTTTGGGTGTATTTCGGATGGGCAACAGGCCATTTCCCCTTGTTTTGGATTGCTGCCAGCTAATATATGGTTTTCTTCATCGCGATCATGACAAAGGAGTCGCGTTTGCATAGAGTAATTTTGATGGTAGGCATTTTTTTCTTTGTGGTCGCGAAGTGAGGACCGCGTCCACGAATCTTGGGAGACTTCATGTTCAAGAGCTAGGTGTCGCGATTGACTAGAAGGAAAGGCGGGAAGGGGCATCAGGTATTTGTCCTTCGCGTTTGCGAGTGAGGCGTTGCGTTCGCGTAGGGCTTGTGTAGTTGGACACTGTGTTCGCATATAGTATGCCGCGTATGAGTAGAATGATTTGGCAGCTGGGTAAGTTTGATCTTCGCGATCGCGAGGGCTTTTCTGTGATCGTGATGAGCGTACCTGGGCAGATTATTTAATACTCTATTCGAGGGTTTTGGTTATTGTATCACATTTTAAGTTAGAGAGCTCCGTTTTGGGCGATTTGGAGGGGATTTTCACGATTTGGATTGGGGTAAGTATTTTTTTCTCGAATTTTATTCATATTTCATAATTCTAACCTCGATTTTATTGTTTGATTGATGTTTTGAATTGTAGAAATTGAGGATTTTAGTAAAAACCTTTCTGAAATATAAATTGATGATTTGAAGGCCGATTTAAGGTCGAAATTGAAAGATTTTGGTATGGTTGGACTCGTCGGAATGGGTGTTCGGAATTTATGAATTTTGTCGGGTTCCGAGGTGCGGGCCCGAGATTGACCTTTTGGGTTGACTTTTTTATTTTAGTTAAAGATCAAATCTTTATTATCCGGAATTATTTTCTATGGCTTTTACTTATGTTATAAGTTATTTTGGCTAGATTTGAGATGTGTGGATGTTGATTTGTGCGGGAAGGGCTTATTAGTTGACTGATTTAGCTTATTTTGGTGTAATTATCTTGCCTAACCTTGTGTAGTGGAATACCTCTTAGGTTCTATCCCTATTTTTTAAACTTCTACTATCACGGCCCAATTTCCACTATAGGTCGTGAAGGCGTCAACGTTGCCGCTAGGCAAGCCAACGGTGAACTACCTATTTAATTGCTCATTTTAATAGTTTTAAAATCTTTGATTTTATTTAATAAGGAAACAAATAGTAAGTGCGTGTAGTAATATAAAGCACAAACTAAACATGAAAGTAAGATAGAGAATTAATTAATCAAAACCCATGAGTGTTTACTAGAATTCCAAAAACTCGGTGTCACAAGTGCACGAGTATCTAGTAGAATATACAAAACTCCCTAAGAACTATTGTCTGAAAAAGAATAGACAGAAATGATAGAACACAACAAGAGAAGGCCTCGGGTGCTGCAAAATGGAGCATGAGAAGCAGCTCACCACTAAGCCTTCGAATAATACGGATATGCGCCTGGACGAACTCGAGATGCACCTGCCTCAGAACCTGCACAATATATGCAGAAGTGTAGCGTGAGTACGAAACAATGTGTACCCAGTAAATATCTAGTCTAACCTCGAAGAAGTAGTGACAAAGGATCGACATCGACACTCACTAGCGGAAAATATACATAATGTACAAGAATATTTAATAAACATGAAATACAACATTAATAATGGAATGAGAGGTAATAATTAAATGATCCTTTAACAAAATAATAATTAGAAGTCCCCATGTATCACATGCTAATCTCAACAAGTAAGGGTCCAACATGCAATTTGAAATTCTCAAGTCATGAGAAACATATCAAGTATAATCGGACTCCGAGTGACAACACGCACGAGGTATGCCGAGGTCGTACGGCCTGATCCATAATAATCGTGTACATACAGTACCGAGATCGTACTTCCCGGTCCATGGATGCATCCCATAATATATATATATATATATAAATATTGTTGAGGCATTCGGCCCGATCAACAGGAAAAGGGGAACTCTTCGGATTACGAATTACGTATTTACAACTCCAAGGTAGTCCAAAAAAGAATATAAATTTCCATTAATAATTAAACATGTCGCCAAATCTCTAAGTAATGAAGCTCGATTTAACATAATCTTTAGCAAATTTTACTTATTAATTAAACTAGCAAGTTGAGTTCAAATAGTACAAGTAATAGCATAATAAAGGCCTATGTCTACCAAGACATAACATGAATTTTAGCTACATACGGACTCTCGTCACTTCGTGCGTACGTAGAACCCACAATTAGTAGCAAATAACAATTTAAACACTTATGGGGTTAATTCCCTCTTACAAGGTTGGCAAGAGACTTACCTCGTTCCCAAGTCAATGATTCGGTCCACAAATCACTCTAAAAGCCTCAAGTTGATGTCGAACAATCCGAAACTAGCAAAGGTTGTACAAACAAATCAATAATTGCTCAAAAGTTCATAATTTAACTATTAGAGTGATTACCCAACCCAATTTGGAAGATTCCTAAAATTACCTCCGAGCCCACGTGCTTGGATTCCGGAAACTTTTGCAAATAATTTGTTACCCATAACCTAACGAACACAAATATATAATTTCTACTCAATTCCATAATCATTTTCGTGGTCAAATCCTATTTTTATCAAAACCTATGTTTTTCAACAAAATACTAAAGTTTCTACAATTTTCATGTTAAGATCTACCCATAATCTAGGTATTAAACTCACATTGTGTAGAATACACTTATCTCAAGATGCTAAGTGAAAATCCCTCTCCAAAAAGCTCCAAAATCGGCCAAAAAATGAGAGAAATGAACAAAATGGCCAAAATCCCAAATTTTATTAAGTCACTGCTCAGGTTTGCTTTCTTCGCGATCGCGGACAAGCCCTCGCAATCGCGAAGGCAAAACTGCCCAAGCCCCTAAACTCACCATCGAGAATGCGACTGGGTCCTCGCGATTGCGAAGGCTAGACCAGCCCAAGCATCGTGAACGCGACCCACCCTTCGCGAACATGAAGAGCAATGACCCACAGACCCCTGGCCCCATAATCCCTTCTATGCGAACGCGACCAAGACATCACGAACGCGAATGCCACAGGTCCTGAAGCTTCGCAAATGCAGCCTCTTCTTCGTGAACGCGAAGAGCAAAAGCACCCAGTCCATAAATCCTTCATCGCGAATGCGAGGGTTCTTCCGCTTTGGTGAAGAAGGAAACAAGAACCAGCACACCAGCAGTTTTGGACTTAGCTCCGAGCGGTCCGAAACACAACCGAGCTTCCTGGGACCCCGTCCAAGTGCATCAACAAGTCTATAACCATAATACGAACTTGCTCGAACCTTTGGAACACATAAAACAACATTGAAACTAAGAATTGCACCCCAAAACCAAATTGAATCAACTTATAAAATTCAAACTTCTCAACTAGCTCTGAACGCGTCGAATCATACTTAGAATACTCAGAATGACTCCAAATTTTGCGTACAAGTCATAAATCATCATACGGAACTATTCTTAGGCTCGAAATCCCAAACGGACCTTGATAACTCCAAAGTCTACTACAAACTAAATTCAAAGAACTAGAAAACCTTCAATGAACCAACTTTCAACATTAAGCGCCGAAATGCTCCCGGATTACCCGAAACCCGATCCGAACACACGCCCAAGTCCAAAATCATCATACAAACATATTGGAACTATCAAATCCTAGCTTTGAGGTCATTAACTCAAAATATTGACTCAAGTCAAACTTGGCCATCAAGGCCACTATTAAGAAACTAAGTGTTCCGATTTCAACCCGAACCTTTCCAAACCTGCACCAACCATCCCCGCAAGTCATAAAATAGGAAAAGCACATAAGGGGAGTCTTAATTAGTGGAACGGGTATCTATAAAGCAAAATGATCGGTCGGGTCGTTACATTTATGATGTGAAAAGCAATGTGTACATGAGGTGACGAGTGTGTATACGAGTACTGTTGATAGCCAATTTTGACCCTCCCTTTTACAATTAATTTATTTATGCTTAATAATTTACAATGAATATTTTTAAAAATGTTTTCAATCAATAACAAATATTTTTACAAGATTAATTTAGTATTAGTAATTTTGAAATTGATAAATTAATGTTATAATTGTAATTGTAATTATATCATACTTACTATATTACGATTATTAAAATAACCTTTATATATATATTGCATTGGTCTTACAATTAGTTTAATTAGTTATTCTTTGATTTTTAGTTAAATGGTCTATCATTTCAATAATTCAAAAATAATGTTAGAATTTAGAAAATAAAGTATTTTATAAATGATTAATTACAATAATTAGTAGCATATTTGATAATTATAATTTTACTACCTCTTATTGAAAATAATTAAGTTTATTTAATTTAATTTCAAAAGGGATTAAAAAGCTGAAGCCCAATGTGCAAGCATGTCACGACCCATTCCCACTATAGATCGTGATGGAACCCAACGTCGCTGTTAGGCAAGACAACGGTGAACTATCAACTTAAGTATTCATTTTATTATTTTTGAAATCACGAATTTTATTAGATAAAGAAATTTATGCATTAAAATTCATGGATACATACAACTTAAATAAAACATAAAATGAACGTGTGTCAGTATTAAACAGAATCACAAACAAATTCTAGAACATCCCAAAATCTGGTATCACAAGTGCATGAGCATCTACTAGAAAGCACAATAATAATACAACATCTGTCTGGAATGCAAGATAGACAGAATAAAGTAAATAACAATGATGGAGACTCTGTGTGCTGTGAATCATAGCATGGAAAGCAGCTCACCAAAAAGTCCCCTCAGCAGCTGCGCCAAATGCGCCCAGATGACCACCTAATGTACATGCCTCAGTACCTGCACATTCAGTGCAGAAATGTAGCGTGAGTACATAAATCAACGCGTACCCAGTAAGTATCTAGCCTAGCCCCGAAGAGGCAGTGACGAGGGGTCGATATTGACACTTACTAGTGGTCCAATAAATCAAATATAATAAGGTAAAAAAGAATGAAACATGGTAAGTAAACAGCAATAACAGATATGGGCAAATAATACGGTCTACAACTGAACAGTAAACACAAAGAACTCAATTAACGGGTAGCTCCTCAAATGAAAAATGTAATGGTCAATACCAAATCAAAGGTCACACTTAAAGTCAGGAAAATCATGAGTACGCGGACTCCTTATCAAGTATTTCACACGAGTCTACCGAGGCGAGCGACTCGATCCCGTAAAAGTGTTCATAGGACTGCCGAGGCAAACGACCGGATCCCATAAAAGTGTGATACATAATCCTGCTGAGACCAACGGCCCACACCATAAGAATATGATACCTGATACTACTGAGGCGAACGGCCCGATCCCATAAGAGTATGTTACTCTACCGAGGAGAAGGGCCAGATCCCATAAGAGTATTACTGAGGCGTTCAACTCGATCCCACTAGAATATAAAACTTTGATGGGTCTTTGACCCCACTCACGAATATACGTGTGAGTTATGGAATTCAAGAAAATTTCCGAGGAATACATACAACGCGGGAGAAATCCGTAAAGGAAGTATAAGATCCACGGCTAATCAAGTAGCTCATCAAGTATCTAAAATTGCAAGTCCGATACTCTATGCGAGTCTAGTCTAAGGCTAAATGTAAATTAAAATATTTAAACAGGCAAGAATAACTCAAATAGTACAATTTAAGCATGGCGTGAGTCTAAGTCTACTTGGACATAATCAGTAATTCTAGCATACACACGGACGCTCATCACCTCATACTTGTAGCACATGATAAATATAACACCTACGGGATATTATTCCCCCTCACAAGGTTAGAAAGGAGACTTACCTTGCTCTGAAATTCCATAACCGGCTCCAACGCCCCTCTAACACATGAAACCAATGGCCATCGATCCGAAACTAGTCAAACAACATGAAAATCAATAAAATATACTTAAATACTCATAATTTAACAATTTATAACAATTCCCAACTCCGCTCAAAAAGTCAACAAAATCAACCCTCGGGCCCATGTGCCCAGATTCCGAAATTTTTCGAAGATAAGTATTACCCATAACACCACAAAATCAAATATATTTAGCTCACAATGTCTAGGAATTCACTTACCCCATGATGGATGATGAAATGACACTTCAAAATCTGCCCAACCTCGGCTCCCATGGAAGAATTGAGATAAAATTAACCAAAAGCCGTTTTTGCAAACTTATACACTCACCAGTCGACCCTTCTTCGTGAACGGGCAAAGTCCCTCTCGTTCGAGAAGCACAATCAGCTTCTGCTTTCCAATTCCTCTATGCGAACGCGAGAAAGAACTCACGAACGCGAAGCTTTAACAGGCTTCGCATCACGAATGCAACCTCACCCCCGAACGCAAAGGCCAAGCTCCCTAGGCCCAACTTCTCCCCTTCTTGAACGCGATGTCCTAAAGCAAACGCGATGCGTTTCTTTTCAAACCTTCGCGAACGCGAGGCCCAATCGCGAACGGGTAGAACAGATCTCCACCAACTCCAAATCCTTCTTCGCGAATGGAATTTTCCCTACGCTTTCGTGAAGAACAATACCAAAACCAGCAAATCAGCAACAAAAATTAACCCAAACTTGGTCCGAAACCATCTCGAAACACCCCCGAGCCCCCCAAGACCCCGCTCTATCACACCAACTAGTCCTAATACCTAATCCAAAGGCTCGAAACGCCACGAACAACATCAAAACTAAGAATCGACGATCGAAATTCTTATTTTAACTTTCAAACATCAAACTTCGGCGAACGTGTCCGAATCATACTTAAACATCAAAATCGCCTTCTTTATGTGGAGAGTATGGAAGGCTAAACTCCCATTGGATGACATTTTAAAAAGATGGGGCTACCACCTACCTTCAAAATGTTGGTGCTGTAATGAACCAAAGGAGGAAACCATGACACACCTTTTCTTCAACTCTTATACAGCAAACAAAATACGGAGGTACTTCCTACAGAGAGCAGGGATCAATGTGGAAGGACTCACTTTTCAACAAGCAATAATGAAATGCTGGACTTTCCAAGCAACAAACAGAATCAAAATAGTGCTCCAAGCACTACCTTCCTGCATAGTCTGGGAACTCTGGAAACGAAGAAACAGTATCAAACACGGTGAATCAATAACCACAGGCAGAGTCATATACCAAATCTCCATTACAATCCAAGCTCTAGTAAATACCAGAAAGCCTGGGTTTGACGCCCCATACAAATGGAGCGAGCTCCTCCATAAGCTCGATAACCACAAACCCAAAATAACTTACAAAAAGGTAATGTGGGAACACCCTAAACCGGGATGGATAAAGGTTAACACTGATGG